>PVIW01003760.1:0-155941 GCA_004026585.1 Noctilio leporinus
GAAAGCTTTCCCCCTAAGATCAGGAACAAGACAAGGCTGTCCACTTTCTCCACTTCTATTCAACATTGTCTTGGAAGTTCTAGCTATAGCCATCAGAGAAGAAAAAGGAATCAAAGGTATCCAAATTGGAAAGGAGGAAGTCAAACTGTCATTATTTGCAGATGATATGATAGTGTACATACAAAACCCGATGGGCTCCACCAAAAACTTAACCTAATTAGCAAACTTAACAAAATAGCTGGGTATAAAGTCAATATACAGAAATCAAAAGCACTTTTGTATACCAATAATGAAACAACAGAAATAGAATGGAAAAAACAAATCCCATTTACCATAGCAACAAGAAAAATAAAGTAGCTAGGAATCAACTTAACTAAGGAGGTAAAAGACCTGTACTCAGAAAACTACAGAACAATGAAGAAAGAAATCAAGGAAGATACAAATAAATGGAAACATATACCATGTTCGAGGATGGGAAGAATCAACATCATTAAAATGTCCATACTACCCAAAGCAATCTACATAGTCAATGCAATCCCAATTAAAATACCAATGACAGACTTCACAGAAATAGAAAAAATACTTCAAAAATTTATATGGAGCCAAAAATGCCCACGAATACCTACCACAATCTTGAGAAAGGAGAACAAGGTAGGAGTAATCACAATACCGGACTTCAAACAATACTACAAGGCTGCTGTCATCAAAACAGCATGGTACTGGCATAAGAATAGACTTATAGATCAATGGAACAGAATAGAGAGCCCAGAAATTAACCCAGGGCTCTATGGTCAACTAATATTTGACAAAGGGGGAAGGAACATCAAATGGAGTGAAAACAGTCTCTTCGACAAATGGTGTTGGGAGAACTGGACAGCAACATGCAAAAAGATAAAACAAGACCACCAATTTATACCATACACCAAAATAAACTCAAGATGGATAAAGGATTTAAACATAAGCAGTGCCACCATAAAGGTCCTGGAGAAAAATATAGGCAGCAAACTTTTGGATATCCTATGCAGAAATATGTTTACTGATACTTCACCAAGGGCAAAGGAAATCAAAGAACGAATCAACAAATGGGACTATATCAAATTGAAAAGTTTCTGTTCAGCTAAAGAAAATATCAGCAAAATTCAAAGTGAACCAACTGTATGGGAAAATATAATTGCCAATGATACCTCAGACAAGGGTCTGATCTCCAAAATATAGAAAGAACTAATGCGACTCAACACCAGGGAGACAGACAGCCCAATTAAAAAATGGGCAAAGGACCTGAACAGACAACTCACTGAGGAAGATATACAAAGGGCCCAGAGGCATATGAAAGAATGTTCAACATCACTAGTCATCAGAGAGATGCAAATTAAAACCGCAATAAGATACCACCTCACACCTGTCAGAACGGCAATCATCAGCAAATCAACAAACAACAAGTGTTGGCGAGGATGCGGGGCAAAGGGAACCCTCATACACTGTTGGTGGGAATGTAGGCTGGTGCAGCCACTGTGGAAAACGGTATGGGGTTTCCTTAAAAAACTGAAAATGGAACTGCCTTTTGATCCAGCAATTCCACTACTTGGACTATACCCAAAGTATCCTGAAACACCAATTCAGAAGAACCTATGCACACCTATGTTCATAGCGGCACTATTTACAATAGCCACATGCTGGAAGCAGCCTAAGTGCCCATCAGTGGATGATTGGATCCAAAAACTTTGGTACATTTACACAATGGAATTCTATATAGCAGAAAGAAAGAAGGAACTTGTACCCTTTGCAACAACATGGATGGAACTGAAGAGTATTATGCTAAGTGAAATAAGCCAGTCAGTGAAGGACAAATATCATATGATCTCACCCATTATGGGACAATAATGAGCAAAAATAACAACAAGCAAAACAGAACCAAGTATATGAATACAAGGAATAGGCCTTCAGTGGTCAGGGGTACGGGGTAGGGAGGAGGGGGAGGCAGAGGCAAGAAAGGGGAACAGTTTAGACAAGAACCCAGTATAAGGGAACCATGGACATGGACAATAGGGGGGATTGACTTTGGGGGGAATGGGTGGGTGCGGAGGGGGACAGAGAGGAGCAAAAAGGGGATGGATGTAATATAACAACAATAAAATTTTTTAAAAAATGATAACACAGATCAATGTAGTATATGTATAGCACAGAGAAAACAACTACGCAAAATGAAATGTGCTTAGGGAAAGAAAGTATGACCCAAAAGATGTTTCTACCTAACCGAAGTGTCTTTAAAATGTACAGGCCACAGACATACTTAAGTAGGTAAGAACTCAGGTAAAGCACACCAGAGTTCAGGACATCGGGGTCCATTTTTCAAAAACACACTGTATGACCAAGATCAACCAAGAAACAAAACCATATCAAGACCTTGAGAAGAGCAAACTATGGTAAATATTGCCTCTATTTAAAACTTAGATGGAATTATGTCTAACTTATGCATAAAAGAATGTGAATGTTATATATCTTGACAGTGTAAAAATAATGGCATAAAGTCAGGTCTCCAGCCAGGCCTTTAGTTGGAGGCAAGTGAAAGGCAACCATACACTGATGTTTCTCTCCCTTTCTTCCTCCCTCCCTGCCCTTCTCTCTAAAAATTAAAAAAAAAAAAAAAAAAAAAAAAAGGCATAAAATGATATAATTTTTAAAATTGCAAATATATGAGTAAATAAAGTGTGCTAAGTTACTCTTGTTAGGAGAGTTGACTGATCATTTGTAAAAGGATGACACAATTGATAATTTGTTAAATGAAAACTAGCAAATAACATACTGTTTTTGTAACCTTTTTCTTAGTCATATATTTTAGGAATCTTAATAAATCATATATTTTAGAAATTTTAATATAGATTAACAAACATTTAATTGAAGTTCAGCAATTTTGGTTTTACTATATGTTCTTTCACTTCTGTTACATGAAAGTAAAATTAAATTAATGTTTTAATTGAAATGCCACATCTAGAATAAACTGTTATGAAGCGATTTCAGTCTTTCTTCCTATTCAACTTTTTCCTATTTTAAATTTTCATCAATCTATTTATTTGGGCCTATACATGTAACTTAAAATAATGTCCATTACTTTTGCCAGGCAGCTCAACTGCTTCGAGTATTGTGCCACACACTAAAAGGTTGTGGATTTGATCCCCAGTCAGGTGTCTATGGGAGGCAATCCAAAGATTGATGTTTTTCTCTCACATCAATGTTCGTTCTCTCCCTCCCCCCCCTTTCTCTAATATCACTAAATATATCCTCAGGTGAAGATTAACAAAATAATAATTTCCATTAAATGATAACATTAATTGCATTTAAAAGTGATTTTGGGTAATCTATTGTTTTATTCTTGTATTATGTGTAATTTTTATAAATAAGCATGCATCATTTTTTTTTTTGAGATTTTAAAAATTTTACTCATTATTTTTTAGAGAGAAGGGCAGGGAGGGAGGAAGAAAGGGAGAGAAACATCAATGTACGGTTGCCTTTCACCTGCCTCTAGCTACAGACCTGGCTGGAGACCTGGCTTGCAATTTGGTCATGTGCTCTGACTGAGAATTGAGCATGCATCAGTTTTTATAGAAACAATAAAATGTGATTATTCTTTTCACAGATCTAATGAAACAGTAAAATTAATACCGTATGTCTTTTAATTTTATAACTTGTGTTTGGGGCAATCACATTTCAAATCTCAGTTCAGCAAAGAGCTGGTTGTACAATCTTAAATAATGACTAAAACCTCTCTAGTTTCCAGCTTTGTCATCTATTAAAATGAAGGAGTTGAACTAAAATGTTTAAGTTTCCTTTCAGGTCTGAAGTTCTATAATAGGCACTGTTGATTAAAATCTCCCTATACTAAGTTAGAAGTAGCACTTTAGGGACCATGGAGAGAGTTTACTTATTATCTTGGCTATATTGTACCCTATTTCCTGTAAAATATTTATAGCATTCTTATTTGAAGGCAAAGATGTATAGAGGGAAAATAGAGCCCAATATAATAATAAAACATTAACTTTAAAGAGGTTGTAGAATAGAAAGAGGACAGATACAAATGAAAATTCAGTATACATGAGATAACCCTTAAAATGATATCTTTTCCTGCTACAGCTATTATCTTTACAGCAGGAGTGGGAAATGATGCAGAGATATTTGAGCTCTTATGGGAAAATTGTACATTAAAATTAAAAATGATGACTGAGGTCAATTATATTGGATATTTGTAGGAGACACAATAGGTCTCGAGAACACTGGAAGAAAATTTAACAACAGCTCTATGGTCTACTTTGCATAATTATGATATTTGATTATGCAGAATAAAACATAGGAAACAAATGAAAGTAAAATAGCACATTTTTTTTTGTGCTTACGAGAAACATAATGACAAGCTTATTCTACAAATGAGTAAACAAAACATATTCTAAAGACAAAAGAATTGAAATAAAAGCCATCTGAAAATATAATCAATAATTTGGGGGCTACTGATTTCCAATGAAATTTGTCTTTCTTTTTTTCAGTGCCTGTGAAGTCTAAAAACCCAAGTTATTAGACTGAGTATTTGATGAACATGTCTCTAATTTTTAGGTTGAACAATAGATCAATATGAATTATCATCACAGTCAGAGAGGAGGATCAGTAGTTGCTTACAACTAACATAGGCATTTTAGGGAATCATATATGAACCTCAGATTTTGGAAATGAAAGAAATGAGTATCCATCCATTTATCCATCAAGTTAGCTAGCTATATGTATATCAGAAATATAGTCAGCACTCTCTACTGCTTTGTAATATTTCTTAATGATCTGAACGATCTCAGCCTGAATTTCCGTCTGCAAGTTTGCCTTTCCTGATTCCCAGTGAACTGATGCAGTCTAATCATCTTTTAAGAACCATCACACTCAAATCTTGACTTCAGTTGTTATTACATTATAATAAGAAGGGTCAGCTAGTTGTTGCCATCAAGATAAATGAAATATAATGCTTTTATTAAAATCATTTCTGCCTTGACCACTTTTTAAATTAGACAGACCCAATATTAAGTCCAGGTGGTCTCAAAGGCAAAAGACAGCACAGATTTTGATAAATGGCACTGTCATTCTTTTGGATATAAATAATGACAGTCCTAATAAAGAAAATAAATTATTCAGGTCCTTTGCCCATTTTTTAAATTGGGCTATCTCCCTGGTGTTGAGTCACATTAGTTCTTTATATATTTTGGAGATCAAATCCTTGTCTGAGGTATCATTGGCAATTATGTTTTCCCATACAATTGGTTCCCTTTAAATTTTGCTGGTGTTTTCTTTAACTGAACAGAAACTTTTCAGTTTGATATAGTCCCATTTGTTGATTTGTTCTATTATTTCCTTTGCCCCTGGTGAAGTATCAGTAAACATATTTTGGCGTAGGATATCAAAATTTTACTGCGTATATTTTTCTCTAGGGCTTTTATGGTGGCACTGCCTATGTTTAAATCCTTTATCCATCTTGAGTTTATTCTGATGTATGGTGTAAGTTAGTGGTCTAGTTTTATCTTTTTGCATGTTGCTGTCCAGTTCTCCCAACACTACTTGTTGAAGAGACTGTTTTTACTCCATTTGATATTCTTTCCCTCTTTGTCAAATATTAATTGACCATAGAGTCCTGGGTTTATTTCTGGGCTCTCTATTCTGTTCCATTGACAATAGCCAAGTGCTGGAAACAGCCTAAGTGCCCATCACTGGATGATTGGATCCAAAAACTTTGGTACATTTACACAATGGAATTCTATATAGCAGAAAGAAAGAAGGAACTCATACCCTTTGCAACAACATGGATGGAACTGGAGAGTATTATGCTTAGTGAAATAAGCCAGTCAGTGAAGGACAAATATCATATGATCTCGCCCATTACAAGACAATAATGAACAAAACTAACAACAAGCAAAACAGAACCAAATATATGAATACAGTGAATAGGCCTTCAGTGGTCAGGGGGAAAGGGGTTGGGGGTTGGGGGGAGGCAGAGGCAAGGGAGGGGAGCAGTTTAGATAAGAACCTAGTATAAAGGAACCATGGACATGGACAACAGGTGGGATTGACTTTGTTGGGGAGTGGGCGGGTGGGGAAGGGGACAGAGGGGAGTAAAAAGGGGATGAATATAATACAATAAAATTAAAAAAAAAAGAAAATAAATTGAATAAAAACTCCTGCCTATCTTTTCTGACTGTATAACAATTAAACAGCTAAAACCGAATTACAAATCACTGAAAGAAAACTGAGAAGTAATAAAGTATGAAATCTTTGCTAATGAAAATATTTGACGTCCTTTACCACCTGATACAAATATACTTTATTGTCATTTTTCATTTATTAGGCATTTTCTTTACCTGTGTAATACTTGACTACTTAACCAGTACCTAATTTTTAAAGGTTAGAGGGAAAAATCCTATATGGTACTCTAATTGGTCAAACCCACTCTAACTTGTCTTTTGCAAGTAGATGCACTTACACGATAACTGGCAGTGTTGGAAACATCCACACCTTGCAAGTTTGTGGCTGTAAATCCCAGCCACTACAGCTTTTTAGAAATGCAAATAATGAAAACTCATCAAAGGGCTGCCATAATTCTCACAACTGACTAGATGGAAACATTTCTGACTGCTCAAAATTAATAGCAGCTCCCAAGGCCTTGTAAGAGAAGCTGTCACTGAGAAATACACTCACAAACAAATAAGCAATTCACCTCCAAGTTTGACTTGTTAGAGACATGAAGCAGCAACTCTTCAGGACAACTTAGATGGATTATTGAAGAAGCACCTTTGATACATATGGTAACCTGAGCATACCACACAATACTTATGAATACCTGCTATGTGCCAAGTCCAGAGCTTGGCACACACTGGACTCCCATTAAATATCTACTGAATGAATGATTATACAATGCAATATTCTTTGCTGATGGTCCATGTGGAGCAGCCATAATTACATGCAGTACACCCCATTGACAGAAGCTGCTATCCTATTGTCTGTCACCAAAGTGCTAAACTCAGAGCCATTCTAGGTGGAATGACCACAGTTGGAAATATCATTAGCACTGCACCGACTTCCTTATATTTGGTATAAAGTTGCAACTTCTCTACATACAATGTCACTTTCCAGCAGCTAGTGAATATAGATTAGAGGACATTCATATATGCTACAATAACTTTAATTAAAGTAACATTTCAGATCTGAGAGAATTTAACATTGCATTTTAAAGAATAATTATGCAATTGAATTCAAATGCTTGTATTTTCTATCTGTTTCTACAATGTTAATCATCCTTTTCAGAAACGGAGACATTACAGGAACATATCATTGTCAATACATTCAAAAGGAAGAGCCCAATTTCTATTTGCTATCCATGGGGTCCTTGCTATTCAGCAGATTTGTATAGGGAATATATTATCTTCTTTTTGGTCTCATTTGGAGCTGTCTGAAAACTTCCCTTCTTGAATGAAGTCATAGAGAGGGATGCTTAAAAAAGGACAAGGAATTAGGAGACATGAACCTCATCTATACCCCCTAAATTGATGTGATTTTTAATAAAACTCTCTGTATAAGATTTTTCTTCATCCATCAAATGAAAAACTGGACTACCCATCTTTAAATACTGAGTTTCACAGTGTGCAAATGGTCCCAAACAATGGGTACTGCAGCAAAGCCTCATGCTGTCTGTTTCACTGTCTGGTGATCAAAGAAACCACCAGCATGTTTCCACTGTCTAGGTCTAACCTAGACTGTCATTCATCCTGACAAGGTTAATTGTCTCTGGAAATCACTTTCTAGATTTGATGATGTATGATAATAAAAAATCAACTAATGCTCCTAAGGTGGATGCAAATAAAAACAACAAAAACAAAACAAACAAAACTGTAGACAGTGACTTAACCAGTGGTCCAGAGAGCATAATTTTGGGGCTACTTTTCCCCCAGCTGCATACTCTCATGCCCCACATTAGATGTACTAAATCAGAATTTCCTAGGGTCTACCTAACTTGGAAAAGCTTCCTAGCTAATTCTGATGCTTTCTTGCCCCTACCTACCCTTGAAAACAGTGATTTAAATACTGTTTATCAAGTGGAGAGGAAGGTGTGACACAAATCAAACCGTGAGATAGTTCGGCCTCTGCTAACATGCCAGGTCAGGGAGCTGGCAGCATTCTATTTTTGCCTATGTAGCTGTTTGCTATTTAAAAATTCAAGCAGGCAGAGGGCTTGATGCAGCTGAATTTATCTAAGGCTTACTGGATGTTCCCTGTGGCTATGGTTGGTAGCGTTATAATTTGGGCGGTGAGTGGATTTGCAATTTTTATATTAAATTTGGAATGCTGGTTATAAAACTGTTTTAAACGCATTTCAGTGATGGATGATAAATAGCTGTCCAAGACAAATACAAGGCCAATGGCCGGTTTCTTTTATTTCCCTTTTCTGGTGCTGCTTTGGGGGAAATTACTTGGAAAATAAAAAAAGATGAGAAATGGTTCTATCAGCACAAACTGAAAGTCTCATATACAAATTAAATAACCTCTTGCCTAATCATTTTCTTCAGTCCCATTGGTATTTACTGGGCACTCAGACACTGTCAGATGGGAGAGAGAAAAGTTGCTCCAACATAGCAATCTTTCATGTTTTACTTAAAGGCTTTGAAAATCTTTTCCCCTCAGCTTTCCATGGAGAAGGGAGATCCTAGGGGTAAGGCTGATGGAGGCTAATCATGCTTGAAACTCAGGGACTTTCATAACATCCTAAGTAAGTTATGATGCAGACAGGCAACGTGGCCTGTTCCATCCACTTATATTCTCACCACATACAGGTATTAAAAATTCCCTTAGCATTAATTTTGTTTGTATACTGTATTTTAATACACAATATGTATACCCCATTTTCTTGGTTTATCCTCTTGACTCCAGGCAAACCAACACAAACCTACTTCAGAATCCCTCTTAGCCAAGATGATAAAAGGACCGTTACCTGCTTTCACCGTAAGATGATGCTCCAGGGGTAAGGTGCCCTTTAGGTTCTAGCGCTCAGTGAAGGACTCCTTGTTAAATGTACTAAAATAAATTCCTCTAAAAATCTGAAGAGGCTGGCATCTCAAAACCTCTCATTGACCCTGTGATTTTCCAGCCCCATGTCCTACTTTATCAAACTGGTTCACAGCCTCTTAGACATTTATTCAAAAGGGGAGTAAGGGGAGAGAGGACACTAGGTCTTCACCATTCATTCTAGCAGTTGAAGGGGATGTGATTTTAAAACAGTGTATCTTTTTCAATTTCTTGATTAGTTGTTTTTGGCTTTTTCTATGATCTGGGCTTCATAGACACTAACCATAAATAGTAACTCTGCCTCTTCCACTGAGAAAACAGGACATAATGAGGCCATGTATCTTTATTGACATTTAAAAGAATCATACTGGTTTTACTAGAGTTTTTACAGAGTACTGTGGAAAATATTTGTATAGAAAAAGACATGCTCTCTAGCAGATGCTGCACAACACTGCAGAGTACCTTCAATAACATAGTTTATATGAGGTGCTCACAAGTTTTACAAACTAGCTGTGGAATTTGAAAACACAAGGTTTAATTTGATTAAGATTCCATACAAGGTCAATGAAGGGGAGTGGAGAAGGAAAGACAGAGAAGCAATTATTTTGCACAATATGTGTCAGTGTATCAAGAAGACAAATTAATTCTGAACAAAAGGGAAACTGACTTAGAATCCAGAAGAAACTGCTAAAATTAAATAACTAATTAAATATGAAATAATAGTTTTACAAATCTTGAATAATGCAGCATATCTGGTGAAAGCTCAGCTCACTTATACAATGCTCTGAAAACAAACGAGCATAGTGCTTACATGTGATCCAACATCATGTGCTGCCACTGTGTTCTTCAGCTTTGTGGAGGACAAAGAGTTTAAGGTTTTTTATTCTGAAATTTGTCACCACATAAAAATAATAAACTAATTTTTTTCTTTGGTTTCTGCTTTTCCTTGCCTTCATTCAATCTGCATGCTTGAGTTTCATGGAACCCAGTGGCTTCTTGCTCTTTTGATACGTAAGTTCATTTTGCTTGTAATAACCCTTTCAATTTTCTTCACAACATGTATTATATCTAATAATCAACAAGTTCTTCTTGTTTTCATTGTTTCACTACCCAAATGTATATAAAGTGTCCCTGAGGGAGTCTTCACTCAATATCATTATCCTTAAGGAAACACCAGATTAAATAATTTAGCAAATAATTGTGAGTAAATAAAGATATTAGAAGAGTCAGCTAAATTACTGTTAACAAATTCTTAATACCTTCCCACTGCTGCAGGCACTGTGTGGACGGCTCCAGACACTGCTGAGGACAGCTCTGGGCACTGGGTAGACAGCTGTGAGCACTGGGTGGACAGCTGTGAGCACTGCTAAGGACAGCTGTGAGCACTGGGTGGACAGCTGTGAGCACTGAGTGGACAGCTGTGAGCACTGTGTGGAGAGCTGTGAGCACTGGGTGGACAGCTGTGGGCACTGCTAAGGACAGCTGTGAGCACTGGGTGGACAGCTGTGGGCACTGGGTGGACAGCTGTGAGCACTGCTAAGGATAGCTGTGAGCACTGTGTGGACAGCTGTGAGCACTGAATGGACAGCTGTAAGCACTGCTAAGGAGAGCTGTGAGCACTGGGTGGACAGCTGTGAGCACTGCTAAGGACAGCTGTGAGCACTGGGTGGACAGCTGTGGGCACTGGGTGGACAGTTGTAGGCACTGCTAAGGACAGCTGTGAGCACTGTGTGGAGAGCTGTGAGCACTGTGTGGAGAGCTGTGAGCACTGGGTGGACAGCTGTGGGCACTGCTAAGGACAGCTGTGAGCACTGTGTGGACAGCTGTGAGCACTGAGTGGACAGCTGTGGGCACTGCTAAGGAGAGCTGTGAGCACTGCTAAGGACAGCTGTGAGCACTGTGTGGAGAGCTGTGAGCACTGGGTGGACAGCTGTGGGCACTGGGTGGACAGCTGTGGGCACTGGGTGGAGAGCTGTGGGCACTATGTACACAACTATGGGCACTGTGTGGACATCTATGGGCACTGCTGAGGACAGCTATGGGCACTGGGTGGATAGCTGTGGGCATTGGATGGATAACTGTGGGCACTAGGTGGATAGCTGTGGGCACTGCTAAGAATAGCTGCAGGCACTATGTGGCTTGGCATGGGTACTGGGTGGACTGCTACAAGTACTGCTGAGAAACAGTGATTTCTGTCTTACATCCCTCCTGGTCACCTGATGCTGAGTATGGCCTATAGGAGTCCTATGAGGCCAAATGTCTAGCTGGACCCCCATAAAGAACACTACAAATGGCCACTTCTGAGGGTTGGATTAAAATAAATGTTCACATCCAATGCAGGTTTCTGAAAATTTTCAATCTTTTACCATAAATGTAACTTATTATTTGAAAAAAAAGAAGAAAATTTCCATAAAAGGAACTGTGATATCAATCCCCCAAGAACACATGGCTAATATCCAAGGAAATGTGAATGAATAAGTATAATTTTAGACAAAGTTCCAAAAGATCATAAACTATATCCAAAACTGAAGTTTTAAGGTGAAGAAAGATTCTCTATCTTGGCAAGTATATTACAAACACTATACATTTTGTAATCGGGTGTGTTTTTTCAATATTTTTTCAGCTTGATTAAAGTCTGGACCAGCATTTTTTTGCTAGGTAAATTTTTTTTTTTTTTTTTTAAGATTTTATTTCATTATTTTTAGAAAGAGGGGAAGGGAGAGAGGCAGAGAGGGAGAGAGACATCAATGTGTGGTTGCCTTTCACCTGCCTCCAGCCACAGACCTGATTGGAGACCTGGTTTGCAACCTGGTTATGTGCCCTGGCTAGGGAACCGAACCTGCGACCTTTGGGTTCGCAGGCTGGCACCTTATCCACTGTGCTACCAGCCAGGGCTTGCTAGGTAAATTTAACATATATCATGAAAGAAATGATCATCAACCATTTTGTTACACTTGCAATTAAGAATGCAAGAGTACTGTTTTCTACTTCCATAGAAATAATGAGCACAATTTGGTACAACAGCAAGGTAAATAAAACATGTTCCTGCTTGGCTAAGAAACAGTCATCCCTGAAAGGAAATTTTCAGCATCCTTCTATAAGGAGGATTTTGCTTTGCTTTGCTTCCCTGAAGAAGTTATATCCTTAAAAAGTTTAGTGATTTTTATCTAGTATGTTATCAGGCCAAAAAGACCATTTGGAGGTAGCTGACTATCTCAAGATTAACGTTATATACAGAGCCAGCAATAATATGAACAATAGTAAGAGTAATCATAATTGATGAATACCTAATAAACATATTCTTGATTTCAAGTGTCAATAAACACTTAGCAAGTAACATTATTTGAAGTTAGGCTACACAAAAGAATAATTTAAGTTAGGCTACACAAAAGAAAAATCAACTTTACAGAAAATATGTAGTTGATATTCAACCATATATAAGTTTCACCTTCAAAATATTACATTGACAATGCTGTTCTCTCACTAATACAAGGTTTATCTAGATCTAGAATGAGCTGCTATTATATTTTTAGATATCTTTTCCTTTAGTTTCATTTCTGTATTATTGTTTACAAACATCCTGGGATTCTAATTGGCTTCTGCTCACCAGCTGTGTGAACACGAATGTCAAAGCATAGCACACCACCCCAGGCACAGTGAGCACTCAGTAAATCCTGAAGAAATCAGGGTGGCTGTGTAGTCAAAAATTCAGGGCACCCCCTCAGGACGTGTAATTAGCAGGTTCCCTTCCTACTTGCAGTGTTTGTTTTAGGATCTTACCACATGGTTTCAAATCACTCATATTATCTCTTCTTTTTCAAACACATGCACATGTGGGTCTGTGGGTTCTCTTTCATAACTAGGGTTTTCTTTTGTCTTTATGAGAAACAAATGGTAAATCACAAAGTTGGGCTCAACATGGAAAAGCAATTTTCAGTCTTTGTCATCATTTAGTTCATGAGACTGTCTTCAAGGGAAGGGGTGTCTGTGAGAAGTCATCTAAGAATGGAATGAAAATTCCAGCTGAGTTCCAATGCTCAGATCTTCCAGTGGTTTCCCACAGCAAAAAGTACAGTTCAAGGCCCTAGATGATAAAGGCCCTACCTACATCCCTGCCCATTTCACCACACTTGCCACTTTTCAAAGGATATTTTGTTCTTGAAACATGCCAAGCTTCACCCCACCTCAGGGCCTTTGCATTTGCTCTTTCCTCAACTTAAGATGAGCATGCACAGCTCCTTTGCAACATTCAGATCTCAATTCAAATTTCATCCTGTCAGGAAGCCTGTCTAGGCCCACCCCCGCTCTGAAGCAGCCCGCAGACCAGCTCTCCTGTCAAAATTTCCCAGTCACTATTTTATTTTCTCCATGGCATTGAACACTCTATTAAATTATCTTTTATTTTTGTTTTTGTTTATTGTTCATTCTTTCTGCTTCATGAGAGGGGGGAATGTGGCTGTGTTGCTCACAACTATATTCACAGCATAGAAATGCTATTTAGCACAGATTTATGAATGAATAAATTAACAAAACCAGCTCAATTTTCTTTATGTGAAGGTCACCAAATTTTAGCATGTATGCACTATTCCCTCTATGCCCTTGAAAAGACTTTTACATGTAGAATTCTCTCTTCATTATTTTTGCCTGGTACCAGGCAATCTCTTTGATTTATAGGTTCATATCATTGTGAACCTTAAGTAAGTTTGCTTCTGTCTTTAAAGATTGCTTCTGTCTGTTCTAAAGTTTTCTTTAAAAATGCTGATTAGCACTGTTGGTTATTACTTTATAAACTCATTTAAATTCTCTCATCTGATTTTTCAACTAAAATGACATTTCTTCAAAGAGCCCAACCCTGAAATAACCTTACAGTAAAAGTGCCCAACATTTTCTGCTCCATCACATTTTATTAATAATTTTTCCTACAAAGAAAAAACTCAGTTAACTGTCACATGGAACGTTTACTCTTTAGTGTTAATTACTATATGTTCCTTGTTTGTCACTCTGTCCCCATATGAATTTAAGATATACGAGAAGACATTTTTGATTTTGTCCATTACTGTATTCCTAGAATCTAAAAACTGTGCCCACATAGAATGGTGCTGAACTGATCACAATAAAAGAATATGAAATAGATGAATTAATAATATATGTAAATATATATACACACAATTATGGTAAAGTTTTTGACCTTTTTATTTAAAGTCAATTATTGGTCCTGGCTGGTGGCTCAGTGGATAGGCACTGGCCTGCGAACCCAAAGGTCACTGGTTCAATTCCCAGCCAGGTCTCTAGCCAGGTCCATAGCTGGGGGCAGGTGAAAGACAACCATATACTGATGTTTCTCTCCCTTTCTGCCTCCCTCCTTTCTCTTCTCTCTAGAGATAATAAATAAAATCTTTAAAAAAACAAAACAAAACAAAAAAACAAATTGCTGTGCATATTTAATATGGATATAATACTCCAACTTTTTATTGTTAATATTAACTTGGGAAGTGAAGAGTAAATTGCAGCAACAATCTTAATAACTTGACTTTGAAGCAGTTACTTCTGGTACTAAGGCCTCTTGGGAACACTGAGCTGTAAATCATAGCTAAAGCTTCTTGAATTTTAAATGCAATACAATTATGAAAGCTTAACAACAGATTTCAGGGCTAGTTTAAATTTAAATGGACTCAAGATTTTTCTACATATCAAGGAACCAATTTACAAAAAGATATTTATTTCTCTTTATGTTGTGTATCAATAAAAAAGAGTGAAAGGCATGGGAATGTTAAGGAAATGTTATTTGTTATTTGACGTTATTAGTTACTTTGATGTGAATCAAATTATGGACAAATATCTGACAATTACTTTTTTTTTTTTAAAGATTTTATTTCATCATTTCTAGAAAGAGGGGAAGGGAGAGAGACATCAATGTATGGCTGCTTTTCACCTGCCTCCATCCACAGATCTGACTGGAGACCTGGTTTGCAACCGTGTTATGTGTCCTGGCTGGGGAATCGAACCTGCGACCTTTGGGTTCGCAGGCTGGCGCCTTACTGACAATTACTTTTTTAAGATGATACAAGAGACTACAAAATAGCACTGAAAAGAAAGGTTTACGAAAGGCAGCCGAATTAGGCAGACTGTTGACTGACTGGCAGTCAGTTCAACCCCAAATTCTCATAGAACTGTGCCATACAAGGTTTCCTTTAGTTGAAGTTAAAAAATTAATGTTAATTAATAATAGTATATTCTTTTAGAAGATATGTATTAATTTTATAAGGATTTTATTTGTTTATAAGTATTTCAAAGACTGATCTTTGTCTAAAAAAATTATTAATGTATTACACTGGATAGCTGATCTAATGCATGAAATGTTTCCTTGCTATTAATAATGCCATATTTACTATCCATCTCCCCTCCACGTTTGGTGGCAAATGAATTATTATGACTACTCTCATGAAGTAGAAGACTAAGCATTAACAAAGTCTTTTTTAAGACAAAAGAAAGGTAACTATGTAACAAGGAATTTATTCCTATTTCATTTTAATAGGTGCCACTCACAGTTGAGAAGTTGCAAACTGATTAAAATATTTATCTAAAACTTATCATAAAATGTTATCAAAATGAATTCATTTACTGTCACTTTATTATGACTTTCAAAATCTTATATTCAGAAAATGTTTAAACTGTGTAAAATAGAAATGAAACAGAGGAGAAAATTTTAAGATATCTAACAGATGAGTGATTGAAATAAAACTTGGTGATACTTATAAGGTAATATCTAAAGAGGGACATTGATAATACATTCAACTAATTTACTTTATACAGCAAATGTTCTTAATTAGAGTTAATTATTTCATAACTTACCTCTGCATACTTTAACTTCAATGTTTTATGCATTTCTCGAAAACGACTATAACGCCTGAATATAGTCCATGTCTCATCAAGGACGGTAATCTATTAACCAGAAAAATAAATTAGCATTAATTAGATTAAAAAGTGACTGAAAAAGTTTTAGATAATTTAAAAATTAAAAAAAGTGATTAGTATGTAAAATTTCTCCAGAATTAATAACATTAATCTGGCTATGTAAGTAAGACTTATAAATAAACATTGCTCTCAACTGAAGCATGCATCTCTGGTTTTCAAATTTGGTTATAAGCAGCATGTGACTACATGAAGTAAGGGACAGTTACCTCTTAATGGCTTATGAAGGTATCCCTTAACCCTCTACTTGGGCCATAGAAAGAAAATCCCATAGGGTGACATTTCTGTCATGGTGCTGTGTCCATATAAAATTTTGGTACAGGTCACCAGATGCCACCACAGCGGACAGGAAGAGGATAAAAGTGAAAGAATTATCAAAGGGGGGGGGAGGGGAGACACTAAGAAGAGGAAGAAGGAGAAAGGGAATGAGAAGAACAGGTAGAAAAAGAAAGTACCATTTTGTATCTCATTGATTGTTAATACAGAAACACAGCAACATATTTTGCTTCATTTCAGAGGAAGAATTCTAAATTAAGCCTTATTCCTGTTGAATAAGCTGACGGGGTGGAAACTTTGGTGTACACCCTCTCACATGCTGAGGTCACAGCGACAAGCAGAAGCTGGTAGGCAAGGCCAGCCTATAGAATCACGCAGCCTAAAAGTAGAGGCTGGTGAGTCTCAAATTCCTATCTCAGTTCCTACCTTTCCTCTGAGTTGCAGACCCAAGTACCCAGCCAGGAGACATTTTTTAGATGTCACATAAGAACCTCAAATTCAGTGGCTCAAATCCAATTTGACACAGACTTTCTAGAGAATATCGAGATTATTCCAACTCAGCGCATTTCACCACCCACCACACCACCAAACTATGCCAGACAGATGCTGAAGCCATCCCCATCCCCTCCTGCCCAGAGAAAAACAAGCACAGGTTCTGCTTTCCTTTTACCTTCTAAACATTTCTCAGAGCTGTATCCATCCATACTTCACTGTCACCACCATCTTACTCTAAGCCATTGGGTCTCAAGTGGCCTCTGCCAGGGCCACTACCAGTTGTCTGTATCACAATACCTCCTCTGTACAACTGACAGAGGACTCTTAAAACTGACATCTGGTCATTTCACTTTCACCCTGAAGAACCTCCCTAGTGGCTTCACATTGCTCCCAGAAAAAAACTCATATCTTTGGCCCTGTCCACGTAGCTCAGTTGATTAGAGCATCATCCTGATATGTTAAGGTTGTGGGTCTGATCCTGGATCAGGGCACATACAAGAATCAACCAATGAATGCATAAATAAGTAGAACAACAAAATCAATGTTTTTCTTGCCCCTATTCTCACTATCAGAGAATAATTTAATCCCTAGTTCATTGAGGAAATACAAGCAATCAAAGGAACATTTTGGGCCCTGGCTGGTGGCACAGTGGATAAGGTGCCGGCCTGCAAACCCAAAGATCACTGGTTTGATTCCCAAACAGGCACACATAACCAGGTTGCAAGCCAGGTCTCAAGCCAGCTCTGTAGCTGGAGGCAGGTGAAAGGCAACCATACATTGATGTCTCCCTCTCTCCCTTCCCCTCTCTCTAAAAATAACTAAAATCTTAAAAAAAAGAATATTTCCATAACTATCTTCAACCAAGTCTACTCATCAGCCACCATGTGCCCTGTACCCCATCATTTCTCCTGTACCCAACATGAGAGGTGCATCAGTGCTCACAGTTAAGGACAGCCAAGCTATTCTAGAGTCCATCACGCTTACCTTCTGGAGGATACTATAATCAGCAATTTTCTCTTCTCTCTCCTATATATCCCTATTCTCTACTAAATCATTCCCATCAGCATTTAAACAAGCTATTAGTTATTTCATTAAACTCCATCTTGATCTCCCTTTCCCTTCCAGCTACCACTCCATTTCTAGCCCTCCCATTATTCAAAACTCCTTGAGCTTATTCTCGATGTCATCAATTTCTTTCCTCCCATTAACCCTTAAATGAACTCTAATCTACTCATCATTCCCCTCAAACTACTCTTACCTACTCTTAACAAGATCATGAACAACCTCCAAGATTCTAAATCCACTGGATCTTAGTCTTGATCTTATCAACAGGATTTGAAGTACGTAGTTGACAGCAAATCTTTTTTAACATGTTTTTCATTTGACTTACAGGTTGCTATATTCTCTTACTGGAATTCTCTTTGCTGAGATTTCTCCTCACATCTCTGACTGCTAACCATCCAAGTGTCCCAGGGTTTAGTTCTTAAACATGTTTTATTTCCTACCTGCACTCACTTGTTTGGTGATCTTACCCCATCTCATAGCTTAAATGTATATTCTGATTACTCCCTGAATGCTTCTATCTCTCCCCTGAACACAGACTCATATATCCTACTGCCTACTTGATATGTCTGCTTACTTAGATGTCTAATGTGCATCTCATATTTAAGTTGGCTAAACATCAAAATTATTCTCAAACTCACTCCTCTTCCTTCTCCCCATCTTTATAAATGACAATACCATCTTGCTCAGTCCAATAACTTTGGGGTTATCCTTGATGCTCCTCTTTCTACCATACCTGACATCCAATCATTAGCAAATCCTTTCCATCAAACTTCAAAATATGTATAATGAGAATCTGACCATTTCTCACTATCTCCACTAATAACATCCTGATCTTAGCCATTATAAGCTCTTCCTCAGATTGTTTTTAATAGCCTACTTGGTCTCTTTGCTTCTGATTTTGTTCTACAATTTTCCCTTTACTTTTTCCCTTTACTTTTTCCCCAGCCAAAGTAACATTATTAAAAAGGTTAAGTAAGAGGAGACCATTTCTTTGCTCAAATGGGACATTCTCCTAAAGTGTTCCTTCTCATTCAGGGTAAAAGTTTAAGTTCTTCCACTGACCTATAAGCATCTATGACCTGTCTTCTCACTATGGCTTCCTCATTGTTCTAGAATATATCAAACATACTACACAGTAAATATGGCCTCAGAAACAGTGTATGTGGTTTTTCATATTTCTGGTAGGCTTTTTTCACATGGCTAGCTCACTCATTTTCTTCAAGTCTCTGCTCAAAAGTCACTTTCTCAGTGAAGCTGTCATTGTATATACTATCTAAAACTACATCTCTACTAAAACCCCATCTCTGCTAAATACTTCTTATTATCTAACATTAATTACATACCTTTTTTTTTTTTTTTTGGTATCTCTCCCTCATTAAAATGTAAGCTCCAGGGGAAGTGGGACTTTTAGCTGGTTTTCACTGAACCCTAGAAGAGTGCTTGACACATCATGGGCATCCTGAACAAAGAGTTTGGAAGATGGAGCCCCAAGATGAATCTGTCTTAAATACACTCAGGCTACTAGTGGCAATAAGCCTGCAATGCATTTGTTTTCATCTCTCTAGGTAGAAAGCCCTCAAGAAGGCCTCGAGCGGAATTAGGGTCAAGTGCGCTGGATACCTAGCTTGTGGGGCCTCTGGCTTGCAGCTTTCCATCCGTACAGCCTCTACAGCTCACTGATCTTACAGCAATTTTTAAATTTGTTTTTTAAATTTGTTGAATAGCTTCTCCAAATTTACCTCACAGATTTGGGTTTCATTCCTCTTTCACTGAACACTGTCTTTATAAGGAATATCAATTTTTCTAACGTGTACATATGTGTGTTCTGGGGAGGACATGACACATCCAAGTAATTCCCTCGACAGCAGGCATCAAGGGCATTTGGGCACAAGACAATAAGAGAGCAAAAACAAAACAAAATCTCTGAGAGCCCCCAAATCATTCCACATACCTCTTCTGCTTGACATCAGCCCCAGTGTCTATACTGAGACATGGTGTGCTGCCATGGCTGAGGCATGGACTTGGGAGAAGACAGAGAAAAATGGCCCAACTTGGGGAGGGCTGTTCAAAGTTTCTCAGGTAGTGTTCCTTTAAGCTTGGCTTAATGAGGTCAGTAAAGGTATCAGGAGGATCTTTGCTTTCACTATGCTACCCTGGTAACTTCAGGAATCACATAATTAATGAAGGGAAAGCGGATTCCCTTGAAACATTAACATTATATATAAAAGTTCTCTAAAATGTTGAAAAATGAAAATCATTTTTGGTACATTCTAGGGAATAATTTGTTTTATTGTCTCAATCTTGTTATTTTATTAAATTCACATTAATAAACTCACATTAAGATCTCAATGACTTCTGCTTTCAATATTTCAGTCTATAGTCTAAACCAGTGGTTCTCAAAGTGTGATGGCTGATCAGCAGCATCAGCTTCATTTGGGAACTTGTTAAAATGCAAATTAGAGCTCTTACCCCACTTGTTCAATATTAAAATCTCTGGGGTAGGACCCAATGAACCTGTGATTCAGAAAATCCCTCCAGAGGATTCTGATGCAGGTTAAAGTCTGAGTAGCCAGGCTGCAAATCAGATATGGTCACTTTCCAATACCACCACCCTTCCCAAGCCAAAAACCCTCAGCATGGAATTCAGGGCCTTTTCCAGGCTGATCTAATATTACCTTTCTAACCACAGCTCCCAGTGGATTAAAAATCTCACACTTCAGGCAACTTGTCAACAAATAAATATGTCACATCCACTGATCTTTTTTAATTTATTTTTTTAATTTAGTTTTATTGTTGTTGTATTATATCCATGCCCTTTTTACTCCCCTCTGTCCCCTCCCCCCCCCACCCCCTTCCTCCCTCCCCAAATCAATCCCACTTGTTGTCTATGTCCATGGTTCTTCCATACTAGTTCCTTGACTAAACTGCTCCCCTTCTTTACCTCCTCCACTGATCTTTTGAAGGGTCTTTCAAATGTGAATACCCTGTTTTGTGACTGGAGAACACCTGCTCAGCCACAATTCCTCCATTGGCAACATTCTCATTCCCGCTCCTTTCTTCCTGGAAGAATCATTCCCTCCTCCATGATTTGTTAGTATGCATTTTATACTTTGACAAGAGCATACATCACAGAATATTAATTACATAATTAATGCTAGGTTAATTAATTTATATAACTGATACCAATTATATAAATATTTCTATGCTACAAGATTTTAAGCCTTTTAAGGGAATAGCCTTTGGTACTATTTGAGATGGAGGTAAGAGAACTCTTATTGTAGAAGTAAACATTTATTGAGCTACAACTATGCACTGGGCACTAGACTAGATGTTGGTAGTTTCCCAAGAGACATGGGCAGGATGATTTTACTTTTCAAATCAGGTATAAGTTCCAGGTTTGGCCTGGATCAGTCAAAAGGGAGAACAAAGCCTACTGCAACTTACTACCTACTACCTACTCTATTCTGGTGATTTTCATGAGATTCACCTGAATCAGATTATTTGAATTAGTGGTACAATAGTATGAGTTTTTAAAGCTTCACTGAGACTATGATGAATTCTCAATATTATTTGTAACAGAAGTCTACAGCAAGGCATAGACAGCTTTCCAAATTTTTCACCCTTGAAATTTTTATCTGAGTTTAAGCTAAATACAAGGATTACAAAGGCTCATACTTCCTACTTTATATATAGAACATTTATATCCTTTCCTTGTCTATTAACATGTAAACAAGATGAAGACAATGATGATGAAGAATAAGATCATTACAGATATGGTGGGCAAGGCAACCACAGGTGTCATCCCTCCATAGGAAATGGGCAAATCCCTTCACTGTAATGAAGACACCTGCACACCCAGAGCTGGTGAAATGGTGCATGAGGTTTAAAAAACTACACATAAAGGAAAAATATGTATTAAAGTCCCATTTTGCCCCTGATTAAAACTATGCATGAAATAAGGGATTGATGCAGGGAGTAGAGACAGAAGATCACCATGACAAATAAATCAGATTGAAATACTCTATTTCCTTGCATGTTGAGAATGCAGGGAATCATTACTACATATCTTTGAGGAGCAAATTCATTACTTCTCTCTCACTGAATGGTTCTGCTGATACAAATCCATCTTTCTGGGCCATAAAATGATCAAGCCCTACTTAAACACCATAAACATATCCACAAGATGAACTGCATTTACTTATAAACAATTCTGAATTGAGTGCTTTCCACAAATTTATGTTATATACATATTTTCCTGGTTTAAGGACTGTCAATTTTAAGATATGTCCTCAGCATATATTTGCTGTGTATAGCTCTCTGTGTAAGAAGGAAAACCAATAGTTTATATACAAAGAAATATATTCTGGCCCCGTTTAAACAGTTACTTATAGAGTTCCCTTCAACAACATTTATTTTTTAACAACAGTTTGGGGGTTATATCAAGTATATAAATATACATTTCCTTGTATTTAGTAACAGTTTGAAGGAAATAGTCTAATATCAACCTAGCATATACTAAAAAGAGTTTGTCAGTTTTTGCAAAATATAATCTCATGAAGCAACATTGCTATGTTTGAGGAAACAAAATATTTTTCAAGTGTTTAAGTTTGTTTAGTAATATTCATTAATGATTATACTTAATTAAAATTTCTTTAGACAACTGTTGCAAATGGAGCTAAACCAGAAGTGGTCAAAAGCAGTCAACACTCCATTAATCAGAGTGATACCCTACAGATATCCAGACTACCACTCAATTATTCCTAGCTGTCACCAACCCTTAAAAGGGCCAAATCTTCCTGAGACAGACAACACTGGTGATTGTGGACTCTGAATAAGCATGTTCATGTTACATGTGCTGAATTTGCTGTCTTTGCTGTGGCAGCCTATAACCCTTTCCTAGCTTACCTCCTCTCCTCTCTTCTGCTCACTCACCTATAGGTTCAGGCTGGAACCTATAGGTCACTAGGTCAGTCTTTCTGCTACTGGGAAATCAGCGCCTCAAAATCTCTAATTGCCTAGACAGTCTGGTGGGTCCCCATCAGAACAATCCCCCAATTCAGGCAGCAGCTATGGTGTTAGCTAGCATCCTTTCCTGCATGCTGCCCCTTGAGGAATACCCCTATCACCACCATACCTACCCCAAAAGGCAGACTGCATTTACATGAAATTTATACAATTTTAACTCAGCAGGGTCACTCTCACTTGGAAATCCTTCTAAACTACATTTTCTGTGATGGGTATTTCCAAATGTTCTCGATTTTCAATCCTACTGGACAATGGTCTTGTTTTACTGAGAAGACTAGGGTCACCCACAACCAACTCCCAGGATACCCTTTCCGCATTCTCAAAATGATGTTTTAACATATATTCTCCTCCTCCTGTCAAAACCTCTTCATCTTCCTTATTCACTCCTATCTGAAAGGAGAGTCCCTCCCCAAGGCTGGCCTCAGACTGGACTATTTCCTCCTACAATACATCATCTGTACCTGTCTGCCCTTGGGCCTCTGTCCTAGTGTTCCCATTACCTAGAATGCCCTTTTTCTCTTTTATCTCCACTGTTTCAGATAAACAAAAATGTTAAACCTTCTTAACTGTCTTTTCATGACCCCTTTCCTCAGCACTGTCCTAGTTTTCTCCATGTTTTTCTTCTCCTAATTATCAGACCCCTGAGTACATGAACTGTTCATTCATCTTTTCTGTACCTCAGTCATAATAAAGAACATTGTACCCTTTGTGACAGTGTGGATGGATCTGGAGAACATTATGCTAAGTGAAATAAGTCAGAGAAAGACAAATACCATATGATTTCACTCATGTGGAATCTAATGAACAAACTGAACAAAAAAGGAAAATGGGGACAGACTCACAGATGGAGAACAGGATGGCAGCTGGGAGGCTAAGGTTAGGGGATGGAGGAAGCATTGAGCAAAAAAGGAAAAGGGACTCATTGTCAGGGACAACAATGTGGTGATTACCGAGGGAAGGGGGTTATAAGGGCATTAAATGGAAAAATAAAGATACACATACAGGTACCAGTAGTAAATATTTGTTAAATAATAAGTAAATGAATAATGGAGAGAGTAGAGCTCAAAGTCTCTTTTCAATAAATACTTTTCTACTTCATTTTCCAATTCACTTTCTATCTTGAAATGTGGTAGGTAGAGTGACCTGCATTTCTGGCCTTTCCTGACTTATTGGTAATTCTTTAGTTTTTTAAAATGTAAGTATTAGAGGTGAGGGTAAGTAAAACAAAGGAAAAATGTCATTTACCAAATTCATTTTAGCGAGAGAAGCCTGTTGGTTTAGAAGAGATGTTGTGTTAAACAATGCTGTGCTAAACTGAGTGTAGGGTGTGAGACTCCTAGAAAACACAGCAAGAAACAAAAGGTGATCTTCAAGTTGCCTTTAGAGGGCAGATCCTATTAACTTAAGATCCTTTTGTTTTTAAGTGTCATGGTCCTTAGTTTTTTAAAATTAATTTTAGGGGAGAGAGGGGAGGGGAAATGAAATGGATGTAATACAACAATAAAATTAAATTAAAAGAAATGAGAAAAGAGAAAAAAACATTAATTTTAAATATCTGAATTACAATATATTAGTTTCATAGTGATTCAACACATATATCTTATGACATGATCACCACAATAAGCCTAGTCACCACACAAACTTATTAAAATGTTATTGACTATATACCCCGTGCTATACATTACATCCCTATTATTTATTTTATAATTAAAAGTTTGTAGTTCTTGTTTTTGTTTTTAAAGATTTTACTTATTAGTTCCAGAGAGAGAGGAAGGGAGGAGGCAGAGAGGGAGAGAGACATCAGTGTATGGTTGCCTTTCACCTGCCTCCAGGAACAGACCTGGCTGGAGACCTGGCTTGCAACCTGGTTATGTGCCCTGACTGGGGAATCAAACCAGCAACCTTTGGGTTTGCAGGCCGGTGCCTTATCCACTGTGCTACCAGCCAGGGCTGAGTTCGTATTTCTTATCCCCTTCACGTCTTCTGTCCATTTCTCCACCTTCCTCCCCTCTAGCAACGATCAATCTGATATCTGTATCTATGAGTCTATTTGTTTTGCTTATTCATTTGTTTTCTCTTTTAAATTCTACCTATAAGTGAAATAATACACCATTTGCTTTTCTCTGTCCAATTTATTTCACTTAGCTTAATACCCTCTAGATCCATCCACGTTGTCATAAATGGCAAGATTTCATTCTTTTCAGGACTGAGTAATATCCCACTGGAGTGGAATAACACACACACACACACACACACACACACGCACACATACCACATTTTCTTTACTCACCTATCAATGGACACCAAGGTTGCTTCCAAATCTTAGCTATTCTACAGAATGCTGCAATAAATGAAGGGTGCATATATCTTTTTGAATCAGTGCTTTCACTTTGGGGGATTAATGCTGAATGCCATGGTTCTTTGGGTATGCAAGCTTGAGGATAAATGCCAAGGACATAAGCTGGAGCTGATATCCACTTAGCAAAGGAGCTCCCAAAGGTTATCTAGGAAAAAGGGGGAGGGCATGCTGGTGCTTTTGGGAGAATGTAATTACCTAATGGGGTATGTTTAGTTATTTGCTATGAGATGGGCAATGTGTCCCCTTCACTGGTTCCCCTAGAGACACTAGGAAAGTTTACCAACTTTTCTTTTGGGGAAATCCAAAGGAGTGCTGGGGTCTCTAGCCAAGAGCACACAAAGGGAAAAAGACTGTGTCAGTGACCATCCAATGGTACTATTTTCCCATCCAAGGAAATAACTGTCACTTGAGTCTCATCCAAAAGCTGCATAAGGGGTTCCTGAAATAAGCATAAATCCCCCTTAACCAAGAGCCCAACTAATCACAAAGTCTGGCTCCACGGCACCCAAGGGAAGAAGTTGGGTGTAGGAGGAGCACTCTGCAAGGAGAGAGGAGTCTAGCTCCAATGCTAGATCTGCCCATCTGCTGGTATCTTGGGGGGTGGGGGGGGGTGTATGAAGTTTGAAGAATGAAGATTCCTAAAAGTAACAGACCCATGCAGATGTCAGATTAGTCAGCTGGAAACCACCTAGACATCAATCTGTACAGATGTATCAACAAGCGCAAAAAGTGCCTTCAGACTTTGGCATCTGAACCTGGTCTATGTCTGGTATGCCATGAAGAAAGGAGCCCAGCCATTGACTATGGAGTCACATCATATGCTACAAAACTATGAAGTGATGCAAAATCAAATAGGGCTTTCTAGCTGACTGAAATCTCAGCCCACTACCGTAACTAGAATAATGGCTTCTTTGCACTTCAACCACAGCACCTTCAACATAGGGATACTGTTTATTTCAGTATACTTTAAATTTGAAGGCAAACTAAAGAATGCACAAAAGAACCTAAGATTCTGATGGAAGCCGTTCAAATCCAAGATCATTACTAATGGGTACTTCTCTCTTCCCCTAACACCTCTGTGAAGCAGGTGAGGAAGGGGGACAATTATTCTACTTTGAAATTGTGGGAAATTGTGAAGATAACAGCCTAAGCAATTTTCCTTCAGATTATTCAAATATTCAGCAAAGTAAAAAATGCAAATTCTCTACCAGCCATCAATGGAGAAAGAAATAATCAAAAACTCTGGATTAAGAGCACACCTAGATCCCAACTTTAGTCCAGTCATTAATAAGCTGTGTAACTTTCACTGAATTATGCAGCTTCTCCAGGTCTAATTTTCTCATCTGTAAAATGAACTCATGACACCTAACCTGCAGGTGAACAACAACAAGAACAACAACAACAAAAAGTGAAGCAATGAGCAGAGTGCATGGGTGCTCCGTAAATGTAACTCTTGGTCCTGTTCCTAAAGAGCAGTCTTGCCTTATGCACTCATGAAAGGCAAGGGTATCCATGGGCAGCAATTGCACAAAGGGGAGTTTAAACAATTTTGTGGTAAAAAAAAATTACTCTAGGAAGAGATGTGTAACTCCCAAAATTATGAACTTAAGAAAAATAAAATATTAATATGTATTACACAAAAGGAAAACAAGATTGGGATGGAAATTCAAGGTATGATCACAAAGTAACTACTGCTTTTCTTCTTCATAATTTCTAAAACCTGCAGCAATTGCTTTGTGAAGATAAACACATTTCCCAAGTAAAAGTAATATAAAAGATTAGCTGCTTTGTTTGAAAATGGGGAAAAGAAATGTTTCTTAATTTTTTTCAGTGAAAGACAAAGTTCTCAAAAAGATGAGAAGAGTGTTTAAAAAAAAATTAAAGATAGTATATGATTGTTCAAGCCTCAATGCTATTTCTTTCACATGTTATTTATGTTTAAAAATAATATACAAACTGAATACTTGAATCTAGATGGACCATGGCATATGCAATGCTCCATTTGTTTCAGCTATGCTAAAATGCATGAAGGAATATAATCTATCAAGTTACTAATAAGCAAACATGCAGAGGCCAACACACAGATCCTTCTGAACATTCATTTTACATCAAGTTGGGAGTATTTTTAAAAGATGTTTAAGTGCATGGTTTAATTAA
Source organism: Noctilio leporinus (assembly GCA_004026585.1). Lineage (NCBI taxonomy): Eukaryota > Metazoa > Chordata > Mammalia > Chiroptera > Noctilionidae > Noctilio > Noctilio leporinus. The sequence goes on from PVIW01003760.1 coordinate 27,431, forward strand.
TAGACCAGAATGGCTCTCATTTATGTTCTGCCAAATAAAAAGAAATCTCTCTGACTATAAATATGATTGCTTTAACTCCCAAACTGTAAATTTTCTGGGCATTTCCTTTTCATGCTTTCATCAAATTCTCAAGTTTTGTTAAAGCCTGAGCAATAGCTGCAGTTCCCAAATTGCCTGTGACTTAGCCAGAAATTAATAAGTTAAAACATACATACAAATAACAGCAGCTTTGGAGAACAGACAAGGATTTGGAAACAGCCACCATGCCTTCAATTTCTAAAAAGTGCAGAACTCGGCAATATTTATAAAGTACATTAAAATGAGTAAGTAAGGGAACCAGTACGGCTCAGAAGACTTAGAGTTGACATGGACATTCGGCACCTCGATCTACTTACTAGATGTGTGGCCTTTGGCAAGTCACTCATAATTTACCTAATTTATTAAGTGCAAGTAAAATACCAATTTTGCTACATTTTCCACAAGTGTGGAAATGTCTGGCAAAGTGGCTGAAAGGATGAAGAAGATGTTTGGTAGATGTTAGTGTCCTCCCTTGAAAATATGTTACAAACTAAATTCCCTACGGGGATCGGTCAAGAAGGAAACTTTAAGAGGCCCTGAGACAGTAACATAACAGGGAGCATAGTGGGTGTCTGTATTATGTGAGCACATTCAATCCTGCTTCAGAGGATGAATGAGGCTCATAAAAGGGCTAAGCGCAGCCACTAAGTATGCTGGGAGCTTATGCAATATAGGCAAATCTCACAGAGTATGTCAGAACATCTGTTCTGACCAGTAAGCAAGCAGCTGTGAGACCCAGCAGAATTCATAACATGTGCTAAATTAAATACAGGACTATAACCTATAAGACATGCCAAACACCAAATAAATAAATAGGACAGACAAGAATGCTACTTCTAAAAACTATTAAGTCATGGTTGTGCTCAGTCTGGGCTGACATTATGTCAACTCTGAATTGATCATCCTTGCTGACAACTGGTCTGGTCCTACACTGGCCCCCATGTGCTCTCCCCAAGAAATGCACATGTAGTCTGTTCAGCAGGCCACCAGCCAGCCAGGAGCCATGCTTGCTCCTCTGGAACAAGCATGTATTGTTGCTCTGGGCACTGTGTCTGGCCAAGGCACCTTGCTAAAAACTCTGTCTTGGTAAGCACAACAGGAAAGGCTGAGGTGGCAGAGAGAGGGCAGGTGAACACAGTAGGTTCCTGGGGTCAGGCGGTGAGCTCTACTACCTTCCCCTCTCTCCCTTGGCTTCTCTGTATAAGTTGAAACTGATTTAACAGTTTAACAGAGATGTCATTTGGTCTGTGAGCCCTTCTATATAGTGTTTTTGGATTTCATTTGAACCTATAGGCTCCCACCTCCACCACAGCAGGTGACCTCACCTGAGGCAGGGAGCTCTGAGGTATGTGGCAACACGGAGGCATGAGCCTGACATGAAGGAGCCACTGCTCCGCTCTGGCCAGTGCTTCCCTGTGCGGTTCCCATGTTTGCTGACATTTTACAGAAACTCGGAAAATCTGTATTTCCATGTCAGATCTCCCAAGTCTTAAATGTTGACAATGTAGTCAAAATTTTAAACACCTTTTCAAGCCAAATAATAAAATCATCCATCACCAGTTTGCTCTTACTCCCTTAAGTTAAGAAGTGCTACCAGTCTTGGTATTGCAGTCCCTGTCAGGTGGTTCTCCAGTTGTGAAAGCAAGATGCCAAAATTTGAAGTTTCGCAATTTACAACCTCTCACCTTCAGGGCTCCTCTGTTCAGGGAGGACCTGAAGATGTGAGGGTGCATCTCCCCAGCCCTGGGGCCACAATGGCTGAAATTAGAAGGGAGGGCTCATCTTATATCTAAACTCATGTGAGTGCAAAGAAAATGACCCCCATTGCCTCATATACTTGGGAATTATTTGCAGGTGGCCTGCTAGTGTGTGCTCGAAAACTTACTGTAGGTTATACTTTCAGGCTATCATTTGTTATCCTTGTTTTCTTTCTTTTCAGGCTACTAGCCTGGAGTTGCAGCAAAATGAGGTGGCATTTTGGGGCAAGAGGAGGAGACCCACAGTCTGTATCTTGAATATCGTGAATTCGAGGTGAAGTGGGTAGCCCTGGTCAGCAAGTGGACCAAAGTGGTTCTGGAGAAAAGGGCTGACTTCCTGCAACCATGTAGGAAAAAGCAGGGATGTGCCCTATACCTAACAGCATGAGAGATGCGTAACTAGGGTGTCAGAAGATCCCCTAAAGGACAGCAAGGGGGGAGAGCAAGAGGCTGGAGAGTGCCCAGGAGCTCAGGATAATGCCCAGAAGGTGCAGTGAGCAGAGGGGAGAGGTCTACCCCTTCCTGCAGACAAACCAGGAAAACAGTGAACTACTCTGTGGTTCCTGGAGATTGTTCGAGCCAGGACATGGGCGTGTGTGCTAGTGTGTGTGTGTGTGTGTGTGTGTACATGCTCACTGGTATACTGGAGAGCAGAGTGGAGAAGGTGGGAGGGAGGCAGGGAGGTCGGAGGTGGCAGCTGTCTTGGACTCAGACATAGTCAAGAAGCTTGATTTACTCACATCCTCACTGGATGACTAGAGAGCGAGCCATCTTCTGAGGAAGAAAAGGAGCAAGATGACTAATTAATGACTGAACCCATCAGCATGGATAGAACATGAGGGGTCCATGGTGAGGAGGGCGGGGGTGGAGTCGGGGCTGTTTACAAAGGATACATGGTCACAAAATCCTTAAAGCTCCAAACAGGCTATGTCCAGTGAGAACACCTTGTAGAAGGACTTGTGTGGGTTGTGTTGATGGGTGACCATTACCGGTCAGGCCCCATGTGAGGACTGGGAACTCAGTGTTGACAGGTTGACAGGGCCCATGGGGTGCACCTTTCTATCAATAAACATGGCAATGACCAAAAAAACAAGCCACTGCAACTGTGGGCTATGACAGCAGCTATGAGGGAATAAACCAGGTATGGGAGGGAGGGGCACAGTGGATGCCACTACTCTAACAGGGACATAAAGACAATCTTGAAAGAAAACGTTCAGTTTTTCTAAGAATAAAAACTCTTAGGAAACAAAATATTTTAAAAATATAGGAGTTGTTGACTTGTTTTTTCACATTACCATGTTAATAAGTAAATGGAAAGGCAGAGAATTTAAAACAATGCTGGAAACATCAGCTTACTTCTATAGGACTACGAACGCCTGTTATGAGCTATCACCATAGAGCTCTGAGCCTGGTGTTTTGTATCATGCTGAAATGAATTTAAAAATAAATTTCTACACACTCTGGTCCCAGGTAACTGAAAATGGCAAGGAAAGTGCAGTGTAACTGATTTCACGTATCAATCACTGAAAAGGATTTGAAGCAAGAGTTTTAGAATGACTATCATAGTCATAGTCCAGTTAGTGGTATGACCTGCTGTGAAGCACAGGTACATTGTGCTGACCAGCAGCTGATAGTCAATGACATTCAACACAGAAGGTGCTCTTCGGAGAGAGCAGTCTGGCTGGCACACCCTCACCCTCTCTGCCTGTCTCTGTCATTGGCTGGCAGGACATACATCTCTTGAGGTAAATATGGACACAGACCCAGAAGAATATGCTACTGGGATTTGCTGGAAGGGGTATCTATAGGGACAATGGGAACGGGCATGGGCCCTCCAAGGATCAGTAAAATAAAGTAAGGGTGGGGGCAACATGGAGATGACAACTTCTGTGTTATCAAATAAGGGCACTGAAACAAACTCCAATCTACAAACTGTGATTCATCCTCACATTAGGACACAATTTAGAGAGGAAAAGAAACAAATTACTGTTATACTCATCTACACAGATGAATCTCTAAACCATCACATAAAATGGGAGCAGCCAGACACAAAGGAGAAAACGTTGCTTAGTCCTACATGCATGGCACGTGAGATCAGACACACTGACCTGTCCTTACAGAGAACAGGTCTGTGCTCACCAGGAGGAGGGGTGTGGCTGCCATCTGTAAATGGGCACCAGAAACTTTCTGGAGTAACTGAAAAGTTCAAAATCTTAATTGGTTACATGGGTGTATACTGTACATATGTCAAAACTCATCCAACTATACTTAAAACATGTTCTTTCATTGTATATAAATTATGCCTCAATAGAGATGATTTTTAAAATGTGACCTAATAAAACCCTATATACGTACCTATTGCCAGTTCTTTTTCTTTTTTTAAAAAAGATTTTATCAATTTTTAGAGAAGAAGAGAGTGAGAGAGAGAGGAAGAAAGGGAGAAAGAAAGGGAGAGAAACATTAATGTGTGGTTGCCTCTCGCTCCCCCAAATCGGAACCTGGCCTGCAATCCCAGTATGCAACCGGACTGGGAATTGAACCAGCGACCCTTTGGTTTGCTGGCCAGCATCCAATCCACTGATTCCCACCAGCCAGCCAGGGCTCACAGTTATTTCATATAAGTTATTTTTAATCCCTAAAATAAAGAAGATATGATAGTCATTTTCAGTTAAATATCTTTCAATTTAATGAAAAGCATTGTTTTTCTCATTTTAAAGCTCAGTAATGAAACTTCCTCAGGATCCACCAGGAATTAGAAGATAAGCATTTGAGAATACTGTTGTCTCACTTTCTTCCCCCAAATTCCTTTCCCTGAACCCTATTTGAACATTTCTGAAACAAAGCTCTCCCTTACTTCATTCCACAATGAACAGATCTATGAAGCTTGCAGATTGGGGATTAAAATGAAGATGGTCAAGAAGAAGGAATGATTTCAGTAAGTAATAAATTCTTCTAAACAAAGGTGGGAAGAAAAGGGCAGGAGGCAGAGGGAACTGAAATGGTTTGGGAGAAGCTGAAAAAAGGTAAATTCTAGGATGGCCACACTTGTATGTACTGTCTCTTCTCAGGCTCTCGGGCCTGCCAGCTAAGCTAGTGCAGACTTGTACCCAGTGGGCGCTGTGTGTTCCTGAGTCAGCTCAGCCCCTGAAATGAAATGGAAGCAATGACCACCAAGCTTCACAGTCAACAGGGTGACAAGACCATCCCCTGCTGGTCACAGGGGGCACAATGCCTTGCAGAGTGCCTTTAGGAGCTCAGAAAAACTTCATAGGAAAACAAAATTAGATTTTTTAAGGAGAAGCAACAACATTTTTCTAAAGTATAAAATGCAATGACATATCTTTGTACATTAACAACAGATTTTCCTTGTAAGGAGATCTAAAATGAAATAGAACAGACTTTTTTAAAACTAATACTTTTTACCTGAGCCTTCTTAAAGCCACTGGCTCACCAAGAGACTAAGTTAGAAGTAGCCAAATTATCTCCAAAGTGTAACTATTTTGTTCTAAAAAACATTGCCTCTGCATGACACAGTCAAATGATGGATGGAAATGGTTGGCATAGTTAATTTTGGAAGTCAGAATATTGAGGGGGAATAATAAAAAACAAGCCCACAAAATACAAAACCCTTAATAAAGACACAAATGAACACTGAAAGTCATTACTGGGATTCCAAGAATAAACTCTTGTTTTAATTTAACTTATTTATATTTAATAACAAACACTTACCTAGCACTTAGTACGTGGCAGGCACTTCACATACCTAAGCTCATGCACCCCTCATACCAACCCAGTGGGGCATGTTTCATTATTGCCATTTTACACAGGAGATTGCCTGGCTTATCAAGGTTACCTGGAGGACACTGGACAGGACAACAGAGTACCCACATGTCTCCAACAGCTAGACCTTTGCTGGAGCTTGGCCATTTTTGTTTACTTTGTTCAGGGGAAGGTCAGTATATTCATGTGATGTTTGTTTCTAGCTCTGGGCGATGATACTTCCATGACTGGGTAACTCCCAGACAATGTGAGGCCTTCAGCACAACTGTGAATGCATCAAGAAGCCCTGCTTACGTGGGAATAGAAAATCTCCAGGTAAATGCTAATAAGCCATTCCTAATGATTACAGAACCTGGGATAAGCACAAAAAGGAAGCTGACTTGCTTTCAGAACTTCACTTTGGTAAGTTCAAACACAGCAAAACTCTTTGAATTTGGACTTTATATATTTTGAAGCGAAAAGCTAAATTCTGAAAGGCCCCATATAATTTTTTTGTATTTGGTTTCTATAACTTGCCTTTATAGTAGCATTTTCACAATTTTGGCCAGATTTACATATAGCCTGGACTATCTGCTTACAATTTTTATTTAAATCAACTTAGTTTCTCTTTTTCCTTTTTTAGATGTGACACACATTGTATTATTTGCAGGTAAACAACGTAATGATTAAATATCTATGTATTGTAAAATGATCACCACATGTCTAGTTAACATGTCACAACACAGTTGCAAATTTTTTTCACTCTCTTAGTGACTTTCAAATATGGAATACAGTTTTATCGACTATATAGTCATCATGCTGTACATTACATTCCCTAGGACTTTTTTATTTTACAGCTGGAGCTTCTTGACTCCACCCATTCCTCTTCTCCCAATCCTTAGACCCCCAGTTCCCTCTGGTAGCCACCAATCTGTTCTCTGTATCTATAAGCTTGGGTTTTTGTTTTTTAGATTCTACATATAAATAAGGTCATCCTAAATCAACTCAATTTTAAAAAACAAAGTATCTTTGTTATCCATGTATTAAGTGTTATGCATGAAATTGATTTAAGTTACATTTTATTAACACATTTATCTATTAAAATAAAATAAATCTCTGTGCCAATTAAAATCAGTGCATGTCCTCCAGTGCTATGTGTTCTGTTTTGGAGAATTCAGATTCTGATCTGGTAAAAGCCAGTCTTTACCCTCTACTTAAAAACATGTATATAATACAAACACACAATCTTAAATTATTTTTATATATGTATAGACCATGACATGTATGTACAAAAGGAATTCTATGTACACACACACTATACATATGCCCACACAATGTCAAATGGCTGAAAACGGAATTGATTAGCAATGAGGCATGAAGTCAGGAGCAGGGGGAAGTACTGGATCAAGAACACAGTATAACATGAGTTACCTACAGTGTTTCTCCAAGAAAACTGAAAGAACATGCAAATCTAAATGGAGGAATCACCTGGGTTCAAGGGGTTCCAGAGGCGCACTGGAGTAGGAAGTGGGGAGGGCTGCCTTCAGCCCCCCTCCCCCAGCCTCCCCCAGTAGTAGCGCCACAAAAAAATTTGAAAATCACAGGTATTACCCAATTTCTTCATTTTACCTATGAGGAAACTGAGGCTCAAAGAGGGTAAAACACTTAGGGTCACTTAGCAAACTGCAGCAGAATCTGGGCCTAAAGCAGTCAGCCTCCAGATTCCCAGTCTGGTGTTTATCTGACCTAGACCACTTTTGAGAACACCTTCCTACAGCCATATACTGGTGACTTTGGCGAATGTCATTACATCAAGATTTAATAAAGTGTTATGAGTCAATGGCAATAAATTAGGAATTAGATGATGTCACTGTTTTGGAAAGTATGATAAAAAGAAATAGGGACATTTCTTCCTGAAAAGTTGTATAAATCGAACAATGCCTAAACCAGATTAGGAAAGCTTCCTAAATTATACAATAGAAACAACAATAAAAATAGCAGGAGTAATAATAGTAATAGCTATAATTGTTCATCACATGCTAGATATTAGATTCAGTACTTTATATGTGCTGATGATATCTCTGTGACATAAATATTATTCCCACTTTTATAAATAGGAAAATTGAGCCCAAGCCCATGGATAGGGTGACCAACTGTCCTGGTTTGGCTGGTACTTTCAATGCTGAATGCAGGAAAATCCTGGGCCACCTGGAATGGTAGGTCACTCTGACAGTGGGGCTGATGAGTGACAGCAACTTTCATGTCTGCCTGACTTACCAACCGCTACTACCTTCCATGGGGTAGCTTCTCCCCACATGCTACATGGTTAAGACTTTCACATACTGGTAAAAAGAAGGGTGTGATCAATATCTTACAAAACAAAATATGCAAAGCACTGCATAGCCTGAAACCTCCATTCCTCAAGAAGAATAAAGAAGGGACACTTACCTTGACCTCAAACTCAAAGTGCTCATCCTTTCCTTGCCCGCAGAGAACGTAGCGTGGGATGCTAATTTTAATTGGGTCCTTCAGGTCATCTGGATTTGCTCCCAAAGAGCGAGAAACCATCCACTATCAAAGGCACATCAGATGGAGAGAACAAAGAGAACCAAGATCACTCAATAGCAAATACTCTGCTTGGGCAGGCAGGAGAAAATGTGTTTCAAGTAGGGAAAAGAGCAGCAAATCAGTCGAGTTTACTTAGAAAAATGATGATTTTGAAAGAAATCATCCTTTGAAAGAAAAACGCTAAGTCTCTCTCATAACAAAAGACTAGTTCTTAGGTATACCATTCCCAGGAGTTAGGGCAAAAGCACTTTAAAATGTTGTTCAGCTTTGAATTTCCTCCCAATTTATAAGAACAAGTGAAGAAAGGGACAGATTACACATCCTGACTTTAAAAATAATCAGTCTAAACTAGATTCCCTTCTGAAAAGTTTTGATCATCTGACTTATTTCTTCTTCACAGACTACCAGACTGCCATATATAATGCTCCAAAAGCTGGAGATTTTATTCAAATTAACTTCATTTTTAACTGCTACACATTTTCATAAGCCAGTGTGAATAGAAAGCTCTTTAGCCACAATTAAAACAAATCCCAAGTATTTTCTTTAGGCTCCATTTGATTAATAATCTACTTGGCTCTGACAAATAGTTATGATCTAGATGATGGGAAGCCTGAGGGGTTTGAGGAAGAGGCATATAAAACAAATAAATAAGTCTTTAAAATAAAATATCTTGAGTGTGAATGTGAGAAAATCTCACGACAATCCTTATCATTTGCACTAACCTGAGGCTTTAGAAAACATATGGAAATGTTTTTTAATCAATAGCAATAATAACTATAATCATAATTATAGTTGCATTTATTGAATACTTACTATATACCAAGGATTTCAGTTAATAGTTAATACGCACTATTGCATTTAATCCTTATAATACCCTATGAGGTATTAACCTTAGTTAACCCTGTGTATCAGGTGAGAGCCCAAGACTGAGTGTTTAAGTAACTTGACAGAGATAAGTGGTAGAGTCAGCATTTGAACTCAGATGAAACTAGAGCTAACTATACAGCTACTATACCATACTGCCATAGTGAAATTTTAAAATAATTTCATCCATTTCAGATAAATTAAGCTAATGAACACTTCAATATGTGCAGAATTTAGGGTGAAAATTCTATAATTATGCAGTATAACCTGCTATGACTTAAAAAAAAAAAAAAAAAAAAAAAGAACAGTGCTCAATATACCCCATTTCCCTCAGAGAGAAAGTGTTTCTGGATCCTTGGATCCTCAGCCAGGTGTCATGTGGCAGGTCCAACCTAACTGTGTGTGTGCCCACTTAAGAGAGCGAGAGACAGAGAGAGAGAGACAGAGAGAGAGATGAGAGAGACAGAGAGAAAGAGAGTAGGAGGAGTTGGAGGAGGGAGAGGAAGCTCTGATTTCTGGATGACACAGGGGCGTAAACTTGTCTTAGATTACTGCCTTCATTTAGCTGACAGTGTAAAGATTTTGGCATAAGGTGACATTACCAAAACCTTTTAGGGCATCTTCATTTTTCCCTGAGTGGTTGGCCACCTAAAATAAAAACTATTAATTTTATCACAATGGTGCGCCTATTTAGCTGTCCCTGATGTCAAAAACTAGTGGAAATTCTTAAGCAAGTTTCTCATCATGTGCATTACCTGAAACCTTTCAATTCACTGATAGTGTATTTCAAAATTACTTTAAGTGGAGACATTTTCTGAAACATAAAAGTATTTTTCTGTTCAAGAGTGAAAAGGCAGAGAAATAATTTAGTGGTTTATACTTCTTTTCAAAGAACATATTTAATGTTAAAAAATGTTTTTGACCTACAAATGCTATGGTTTACCTGTGAAGTTCTTGCTCTCTTATCTAAGCTCTGAAATCTTCTATGTCATGTGTAATAACTGTATTTTTCAGGTAGGAACAGAATCTCTTTTTGAAATCTGACACAGTAACTTAGGAACTCAACTTGCATCTGTGCATGCATGTATGAATTGGGTGTTGGGTTGGGGTAGGGAGTACCCTGTGATTTGGAACAACTTCAACAGAAAGAAATGCTACCAAAAGGGTTTTAAGCAATAACTAGCAACTGATATTGCCAGTTGAAAATTAAAGAACCACTTGCTCTAACTTAGGAGTAGCCTAGATCCTCTTCACTGACTAGACCAAAGGCCAACACTGCAGCTGATCTGATGAGGAACCACCTCTACAGTTACAGGTTCTTTTCCTAAGAGGCAAGAACAAGAAAAAGGAAGAAGGAAAAAGGCAAGTAAATAAATATAGTTCCCTCAATCTACTAGGAACAATGTATTATAATGTGTTTTGTGGGCTCTCAAAAAAGGTATGGATGATGGTCTCAACAAGGGAAATGCATCTAGTATTGAAACTGCTGCCCTGAAGCATCACAGAAAATGTACACCGGATTCCATGCAGCATTGAGTTCAAAGACGCAGAATCAATTTCCAGCTCGAGGACTTGGTCTCTATGTCACAACACTCTGCCAGCCACTCTGTACCACGACTTCATTGTGTCTATGGAAAGGGGTGTATTTACCAAGTCCCAGTAACATGACAGGAACCCAAATGAACAAGGCAGTGTCCCACCCTGTAAGACTTCAGGGTAGAGGCAGGCTCTGACAATTAAATGGATCATTACAGCAGGATTAGGTTGTGATTGGACACTGAGTAAGAGTATCTATAAATATGTACATGGCTATTAAATAGCATGAACTTTACTGAAGAAGCACTACACTCAATACAGCCCAGGTATACTGTTAACTAAGCAATGGAGAATTAATTTTATCTTTCTAAATGCCTTTTCTCATAGGCACCTAGGATATACAATCAACATGGGTATCTTTTATTGAGCACCAATTATATGCCACATGGAGAACCAACTCCTGGGAACACAAAGTAACTCCTACTAAGTATCTGGAATCTCTAAGACCTTTAATTTTTTCTCCAGTTGCATTAAGCTTTAAATAGAAATATGGTTTTTCCACTGTAGATGGATTACATTCTAAAGTTAGTGCTATCTTAACTTTCTCCTTTTATAAGTCAACTTTCAAAGTGGGATAATATTGTAACTGATGGTCTGGTTACTCTACAGGCCTTTCAAAATTAGAAAGTTCTTTATTTCTAAGAGTGTATAATTGTGAAATCAAACCCTAATGAACAGAAAGTTATCTGAAGCTTGAGCCCATAGATCCTCTAAAGAAAAAAATTCTGTGTTGCTGTAGCTGAGAGGTTAAGGCAATGGCTAAGAAAAAAATCCCTACCTTCAATAACTGGGTATATGAATTAAGTAAAAACCAGTTATCTGGGAGGAATTGGATGCTATAATATTCATGCAGTTTGTCTAAATCTAGGAAAGCCCTTCACATACCCGCATTTGCACGTGTAACTCAAGAAATGGTTGTAGGTGGGCTAAAAGAGACACTGCCCCAATCAGGATCAGGCAGTGAAGTGTAACAAAACCGTTTGCTGAGATGAAGCATATTTCTCTTCATAATCTAACATGCTGGAGACTAGAAATATTGTTCAAGTCCTCTGCTATCTCATTGGTGGCCACCATTTGCTTCAATTTCACTAATTTCAAAGTAACTAAATACTATGTGTAGTAAAATGAGAAACTGTGGAAATAAATAACTGAAAAATAAAGCTAGAGATCTGAAGGTATAAGAGCAAAAATATAAACAGAAGAAAAATCAAACAAGTATGTGTTTATATCTAATCACTGCTGCAATGTAGGTTTTAGAAATTACTCTTTGAAGTCAACTGCATGAGAATGGAGAAGTCTCAGCTATAATGTGAAGAGCTTCTGACCTATTCCTAAACCATGTTTATGTTGGGCAGGAAAGAAAGCTAACATAACTGCCTCCTAAATTTATGTTTATTTAAAAGTAGCTGTATCTTGAATATCTTAAGTTTTATGCTAGACAAAGCAAGTGGGCTGTATCATATTTTATCCTATTATTTATGGGAGCTTTTAAACTTCTATGTAATTATTTATTTTGGAATCAGTTGCAGTTTCTTTACATGTAGCAAAGATGGGTCTTAGACTGGACGGTTAGCTGGTGCACATTGTAGAGGGATCAAAGGAACATGAAAGGCTGTGTGTTCAGAGGCACATCTTACAGCAGATCTAGCAGAAGAAATCATACAGGATGCTTCTGGGAATTTAAAATGAACTGTGGAGGAGTTCTATTTAGAATGAAAGGTCAAGGAAAAGCACATAATTAGTAACTTGGATTACATTTCTATATACAAGAATTACCATAATTTAAGACACAAAGAAATATCTTTCAGAAACTTTTAATGAAAATAATGTTCTGTGTCCAGAAGTGGGCTATTTTTTCAATTGTTGGGGAAACACTATAGTTGGGTCCTTAGACAAAAGAAGTAGGTAGAACACAGGCTACATTTTAAGTATCCAAATTAGAGTCTTCTTGTCCTACATAGGCTGTCTCCTTCAAAGGGGGAAGATTAATTAAAAGTGGCTTTAATATCCACTCGGGTTACTGCCAGTAGCTCAGAGGGGAGGGAACAGACCAATTCTCCAGGGAATCATCAGCATTTCTCCCTAAACACTCTAATTATATCCCAGAAGGCTGACTCTAGTATATGCTTTGACTATGTCAAGGTCAGACCTAAGGACTGTTGTCTGATATCCTAGAGTCAAATATCTAAGCTTTGCATCTAAAATGAAGGATTTTTAGCAGACTTAACAAAGCTACTAAATCTCCTTTCTTTCCTCAGTATAGCACATATTTCTAGTTCTTCCTGTTTTCCACATACGCCACAGCTATAGTTCTAATTACAGCTACTCTGTGTCAAGTACCTAGTATGCCCCAGCAGCGTGAAAACTGGCCTGGGACAGATATAGTAAGGATCTGTTACATTTTCAAATATAAACCACGTTAGAAGAATGAGAAAATAAAGGTAACTTGTATGAATGTGTGCAAATTATGAATATAGTGAAGGGCTAAGACATTTATATTTATCTTTAAAAGGTGAAGCCTGCCTTTGTCATGAAAGAACCTTGTGCTAATACCAAGCTATTTTGAAGGCTTAGTACATACAAATGAATTGGATTTTGCTAAGACATTTGGCCACACATACTACAGGTATACCATGACCATTCCTTTCCGGGTGCAAACTTTGCAGCAGCCTGACATGAGAAAATAAGGCTAACCTTACTTTGTTTTAAGGTAAGTTTAGAATACTCATATTAAGAAACAGAAATAAGGGTTTGCAAATAAGGAGTATTTCAGATGCTTGTGGGATATATTATTTATCCTAGTGGCCTTTGATCAATATTGTTTCAGGATTTGGAAGTAGTGGATATCTGATGAACATTTCAATTTGAAACTATTAAAAACAATGTCATCTATTTCTAGATTGTCAAAGACTGGTAGCCCCTTTAATGGTTTCTAGATAACTCATCATTAAATGGATCATTTAAAACAGATTAAATAATGGGTCTAGAATGAATGAGAACATGACAACAATTGCTATGTGGCTCTCATTACCAAATACAATTATGGACAATATAGAACCACTAGGGGGGGAAATCAAGTGTTTTCACTTCTAGTTCTACAATGTCTTTCATTAAACAGGAAATGTACCATTCATTTTCACTCAATGATTTTTGCTGAGAGCTACTTTTGGTTCAAACTCTCCTGAAGTCTAAGGCCCAGTGAAACGAAAGTGGGGAATTCTCATCAGGATTCTGTAGAACATACTGTTGTGTAAGAAACAACAATGACCATACAAGATTATCTGTACTATATTCATGCTATGACTATACCCAGACCTTTTCTTACATAGGAAAAAAATAAAAGACTGAGATCCATACAAGGAAACATGGAACTGCAAAGAAACCTGCAAGGCCATTTGTGGAGGGGGGAAAAAAAAACTCATAAAAAAAAAATCTTTAATGTCTAGAAATTCCAAGGAAAAAAATACAAGTCAGAAAAGTATCAACATTTCTTCCAAATATTTGTTCCTACCATAGTCATTTTTACTTAAAATCAATTTAAAGACTTACCAATGTCAAGGACAACCATCATTAGAATGTGACTTTGGCATTGTGGAAAGACTATGTATATTATGGAGTAGGATCTGGGTTTGAGTTCCAAATTTCAGTTGAGATCCTTTCTTTGTTAAATTCCCAAGTATGAATGGAGATCGAGGATAACAATTCCTCCATCCCAGGAGGATCGCTGTGGGCTCCCATGGAACAATATATGAGAAAGAACCATACACTGTGAACCACAATATGATTAATGGTGCTTGGAATTGCTATTGTTATAACCCATGGCATCCTCAGCAATAAAAGATTTTAACCATATTTAAAAAATGGCAGAAACAGTGATTAATAATGAATCTCTCTCTTTCCCACCAACTGGATTAGTCAGTTCCTTTCCTTACAAAGGCTTTACAAAATTACAAGGGTGTATCCTTAATCAGAGACTGGATGGTGGTGATTCAGAAACTGCTGTGTATGAAGCAGCAAAGGCATTTAGTATGAAACAGACCTGCTCTGTGCTGCTGTAAATGAGTGCCATGGGCAGACTCTGAAGATAGAGGTCACAAGCAGGGAGGTTATTGAAAAGAATGGTCTAACAATGACAGCAGTTCCTTCCCAATGAATAAGCCACTTCAGAGGTAGAAAGTGATCAGCTCACCCATGGTCAAGTCAAGCAAAGACTGAACTGAAAAGCAAGTTGAACTAGGTAACTTTAAATGCCCTATAACATATGTTCTGAACATATGTTTTATGTTCGTATGTCCTAAAGTTTTATCTGAATTTTATCTTCCATGGCCTTGGGAACCTTGACGTAATACATCTGTGGTAGATTGAATTATTGGTTCCAATTCTTCTCTCCCTTGTAGTAGTAGCACATATATGGCCTTAATTGTGTCATGGCTTCTTGGTGAATGGAGTATGCCTTTTCTTTGACTTTGGACTCCGTCGTGTCACTTGTTAGCCAATGTGGCATTAGCAGACATGCATGGTTGCCATTTTCTGCTTCTGTCTCCTTCACCATGGCCACTGCCCCTTCAGCATGGGTCCCAAAATGAGACACATGGAGGACACCAACCCTAGCTGACCTCAGATGACCTGTAGCTTACAGCAGGCTACCTCAACTTTTTTGTAAACCATTGGTGAGAGGTAAAAAAGTTTTTGTTTTTTTTTTGGTATGTTACTAAAATTTGGGGGTATTTGTTATTTGGCAATAGCTAACATATGTAACATGTGTTAACAAAATATACTTGAAGGAATGATTCAGAATTGTCCAAATTTTATACTGCAGTCTATGTAAGTAAATTAAAATGACCTCATCAGACACTGGTCTACCAGTGAGATTGCTTGACCATCAAAGAAGGCATTAATAAAAGTGTTCTAATCTATTTATCATTCAAAACATTAAATCATCTAGGAAGAAAAATGTAAACAAAATTATCATAATTACCATTGCTGGAAGGCATAAGTATTCTCTCCAAAGGGTGCACATACATTTTTTAAAGTAATGAGGACAGGGAGACAAACTATTTTGCAATGTTTTTCCACAAAGCCTAAATAAATTCATCCTACCCACCACAAGTCTACAAAACAGGCAGCTGTGAGCAAAATGGATTTTAATCAAATTCAGATGAAATCACAGTTTTACAAGTATTCAAAGAGGTTTTATGCAAAATGCATTAACAAGCCCCACAATGTAAATGTTCATCCCCACAGTACAATGCAAAATGCTAGATAAAGTATGTATGAGTCTTTTTTTCCTTGACGCAAGAACTCATTACAGTGGAGATGGCACATTAAGCTGGATGCTGGGACTCGTACCTGCTCTACTACAGTGGTGCCATGGACTTACAACTCCTGAAAAATGAGCTGGTAGAGCCAGAGGGAGGCTTGTTAGGATTGAAGCCACAGTGGGTTAATGGCACAGACACCAGTCCACTGGCTTCTACAGGCATTATGACCACTTTAATATTTACTTCATGGACAGTAAATCAAATTCTCATATCAAAAACCATATTTGATATCAAGGTAAAAAGTATATTTAGGTCAGAGAAGTGACATGTAAAATTTGGATGCCAGAGGCTACTTCTTTTATGTACTGACTCCCAATGTAATCCTCATTGTGCCCTACTTGGACCATAAAGCAGACTGAGAAGTTATAATGAATCATAAGATTTTTATTCAGTGCTTATATTTGCTGCATGTGCCATGTATGAACAATATTAAAGGCCATAATTTATCACACAATTGAATTATGAGGACAAGAAAGTCTTTAATATTTATCATTCTTTATTAAAATTGTGTAATACTTATGTATTGTTTCCTTTCCAATCATAGCATCCCTATGCAGGCATCTTAAATTCCACTCTCCCTGCTCTTCATGATCATGAACAGAAAATACTCAATGAGACAAGTTTTTAAAAAGCTGAAAAAAGTTAAACATATGTAAGTGAATTAGGAGAAATATCATTAAGATATTAGAAGACTACCATGGTTTATTTTTGACTATATTTTTCATGGTGGAAGATCTACCAGTCAAAAATGTGATAAACTAATGTTAATGATGTGCTCATTGCAGACTTGAAAGCCTTCCTGTATCAGCCAGTGGGGTATGCAGTACGTACCTGTATGTGTGCATGTGCAGGGGGTAGAAATAATAAAAACAAATTCTACCTAAAAACATTTGAATTCTATTGTCTCAAATAGCATCTACTTGGCCACTACAAACACCACAAAGGCTGTAGTCACCAGTATGTGGACCCTCATGTACTCTCCAGTTTATTGCCTTTTCCTGTTTACTCCCCCAGAACCTGGGTAGGGAAAAATTAATGATGCAAATGTAGGTGGTTGTTAGCTTTGATAGATTAAAAAAGGGAAGATTTGCATTTTTGGCCAAAGGGAGATGGTAAGTTTCTGGGTGGGTTAAGCTTTGACACTGTCCCTATCTTCAATTAGAATAGAAATGAAGAGGGGGTGGGCTACACCAGTCATGATGCCTATTATCCAAAGATATGACCAGAAAAGAAAATGACCCCTCTATGCCAGGGTTAATATAAATGGCTTAATGGAATAGCTGACTTGCTCGACTACGTATGTCATTTCACAAGTAGTGACCATCGCCAGCCTGGTGTGATCCTACATGGAAGGAAAGGCCGAGTGGAGGGAGTAAGGACAATATCCACCTCCTTCTTTCTGAGACTCAGGAACACAGTAGAACACACAGATTCGAGAAACAGGAGCACACTGGAAACCCAGGGTTAGATGACAGAAAAAGTAGACAAAAAACATACATTCTTCATTGAAATGTCAACACAGGCGGACAAAAAGGATCAAACAGAAAACAGGGAAATGCTAGAGAGGTTAGTTTTAAGAGGAGGTGGGAAACTGATTACTAGATGGTACTTCTGAGGAAAGAAGACCCACTGAGGCTGACATGGGCATGAATTCATCCCAGAAGGGAGGCCAGAACACTGACTGGCTAAGGCCAGCAGAACCCTTGGTCAGAGGTTATAAGCAATGGGTTGGGTGAAAGGCAAGAGGGAGTACACCTAGGGAGAAACTTTGAATGCCTTCGGAGGTGATCTGATAAGACAACACAAAGAGGCTGTTAGAAAAAAGAGGCAGAGGAGATGAAGAGCCTTTCCAGGACAGAAATACAAGAGCTCAAAGAAAGAACTGGCATGCAGGGGCACATTGCATAGGGGGAAAGTAGTCAAAAGTCAAAAATAAATCACCAGGTAAGAAACTGAAATCACAAAAGTTGGAGAGGAATAGTCACAAAGTTTGAAAGAAGAAAGGGAAAGTCAATTAATGGAGAATCCATTGCAGGGCATGCAGTATCTCCATCCTATCGTCCTAGTGAGGGAAAGGCATCTGATCCCTGAGTCCTTTGGGAATTGGATATGTCACTAATGTGCTCTGTTACAGAGCTACCCTAAGTCATGACTAAAACAGGGAATGTCAATGGAGGTCACTGTCAGACTGGGCACTTTTTCAGGCAGCACATATTAGCCTACCAGAATCCAGCAGGCAAAGACAGACTCCAACCCATACTGTAAGTCAACACGAAGCCAAACAATCAGAAATGCTTTAATCATTTTACAAATAATGAGGCAGACCCAGATTTATAAGGCTAAGGTGCAAGAAAATAAAGCAAGGTGGTGATAAGGGCAGAAGTACTCTGCTCTGACCTACTTTTATTTTATTGTAGATATTTAATATATTTGCATCTTTCATTTTAGAGGTCTGCATTTTTCCAGTTTCAAGTAAATTCATTACAGAGATATTCATAGTCCCCGACTGCTTTCATAATATTCATTTTATTATAGATCTCAAAAAATATGCAGTGTTTTCACAAGTCTCCTCCCTAGAGCCTTGTCAAGTGTGAGATTAGCCACAGAGCCTCATCCTGAGAGTTGAGGGCCAGCCTCCAGACCTCGGGGACCACATTCTCATTGCCCCGAAGACACAATGGGCTAGTGAACTGCAGGACATTCTGGGCTTCCTGGGAGTGCTCACACACACAGTTTCTTGAATCTGATGGAACTTTTAATTTTTGAATAAAAACAAGCTGGACTGTTGGTAATATTTTCTTTTCTGGAACAACAATGCACCTGAATTCACTTAAAGCACGGAATTTGATGATTTCAAATTGTGTTCGTGAGGGAAGTATATTTAGAGACCGAATGTGTGGATAGAAAACTCGATTTTCCTTCACAAGGGCGATGTGGGTGTTCAGAAGGACCAGTGACTGACAGGGATCTTGACTAGAATCATCTTCAACTCTGACTGTTGTGTAGAGCAATAACTGAACCTCTGCCAGGGACGGGATATTGACTTCCATATTTCCGTGAAGAAAGTAAATCATGTCAACCATGGTATTCTGGAAACTGGATGATAACCGAACTCCATTTGGCAAAACTAAATCAGGGATTTTTGCCTTCCAATCAAGAGAGAGCTGCACCAGATCCTGCTGGAGCAAAGGATGACTGGTGTAAGCAGCAGCATCAGAATCGGGCATCAGAACGCACAGGAGGTCAAGGCATATTTGTTGACAGAGGTTTTTGTTATAACTAAATACAGTGAATAGCAGACTTTCTGCAGAGCCCAGGAATTGAATGCTCTGCCCACCAAAGCCAATTTTAATCTCCTGTAGTTCAGAGAGAGGTAGAGCATGAAAAATGCCTATGGAGCCTGGGGGGTTATCTGACAGAAACAAAGAGTATAATGTTGAAGGAAACAGGAGCAAACATACTGGCTGGGGGTCAGGTTCTGTGCAGTTAGCAACAGCAAGCCAGTAAATGCCTCTGACTTCATGCATGGCACCCAAAAGTTCTGGTAGGAGACAGGCCATATGCTCAAGAAAGTCTTTTAAAGGGCACTCTTGAAGTTTCAGCATCTGATCTGGAAACTGCACAAGGGTCTGCTTAAATGCAGAGATCCTCCCCACACCTTCACATTCCAGGCGGACAACTGAGCTCAGTGAGGAACATGGTACCTCTGCAGCTGCAGGGCCTGGTACTCTGTGAGGCACCTCTGCTCCCTTGCTGGCCCCTGCCTCCTTGCTGTTGCTGCTGCCAACCTGATCTTCTGCAGGAAATGAATGAGATTCTGATGATACCCAGTGTGACATCAAGGGCATGTCCATGGATAACTGTTTCACAAATGGCAGTCTTCTGATAAATGTTCTTACTTGGGAGGTGAGCCCCCTGGGGTTCCATAGGCTCCCCACATGCCTGGCTTGGCTGATCACCTTTGTGCCAGCCTGTAGCAGGTGGCCGCTAGTATCTTTATAAAGTTCTGAGAACCAGTAGTAAAAATATCCTAATCCACTGTTTCCTTCTGTTCTGACATATGTCAGTGACTCTGGAGAGCTAAGTATTTTAGAAGCTAACTCTTTCTCAGTGTGCTGCTCACTATAAAACTCTGAGGCTCGTGAACTCTGAAAGATGTTGGCAGATGCACTGTCCTCACTAGAAACACTTCCAGAGAGAACGTAGTGGAGCAACCTGCTTTGTCTGGACTGTTTGTTTCCCCTGTTTGTAGACATTTCTTCGTAGGTGTGTTGTAGGAAAGTCCAGCCAGACTCAATTCCCAAGTTGTGTTCATCTTTAGGAATCATCAGCTCACTGAAATTTTCTGACTTAATCTGAAAATGTTTTGCATTGCTAGTGCTGTTTTCGTTAAGAAAAGGGATTTTAGATAGACTGAGACATTCTGATTGAAAACTATCTGTGTACTCAGGATGAATATATTTGTAATCTCTATCCTGCAGCACCTCAGGCTCCATGGGCTTATCCTTTCGCTGGTGGGTTCTCTCTCCAGATGACAGACAGAAAATTGTAGAGCCTGAGATGCTCTTAGTCACTGGATCACTTTGGTAGTTGTTCTGATCCATCTCCCTCCTGTCCTCTTTGCTGGACATGTCAGTGACATCACTGGGCAGCAGCGGGGCAAGACATTCTTTCTGTTCAAGATGTCAGAAACAGTTGAAATGGTGATGTGGGAAGCAGCTTGGCAATTCTTTGTCAAATGAAGATTTTGGCCATCATTGATTTCATTGTGTGGATTGATTCTAAGGTTAAATCAAAAGCCTTAGCCATTCATATTGATTGATATTTAATTTAAAAATACATGATTGGATTCGCAGATGGGACATCGATTTCCATATTATATATTTGATAAATTGCCACATATTTTTACAGAAATTCATTCTATAGAATTGATCCACAGTATCCATTTCTTGGTCTAAAATTTCATTCACTCTAAAATAAACCTTAAGACCTTTGGGTCTGTTTTCAAAATGTCAAATATAATAAAAATGAAGCTATAACTATATGTCCAAAATGTAAAAGTAATTAGGGCATACTTAATAAAAATCAGACAGCAAGACCAAAAGAAGTTAACAAGTATTCCAACCTGAGTCATACTTCTCTTGGTTTGTTGTATGGTGTTCCTTTATTTTATCTGGTTAGATTAGTATTATCATATCTACAAACTACCACTATGAAAGGCCAGGCACTACGAACACAAAGAAATGAAAGGCAGCATCCTGATCTTCACAAGGTTATTGGCTAAAGAGATGAATGTCCAAAGGAAGATGTCATTACTGGATGATTGGAAGGAGGACGTGGCAGTGGCCAAAGTCAGGTAATCCTGCTGTGGAGCACCCACTCTTTCATCTCTCACTCTCTGTTCAATAATTTGGAAATTATATCTGTAAGATTTATATCACCTTAGTATTTTTTAAATTTAGGAATGTATGGGAAGAACAAGATCTGCAGTGGAAAAAAATAAAAGTAAACCCTTGCAAATCGTATGCCCAAATAAACCTTGGTTTGACATTTTACCAGAGAAATAAGCTAATCAACCAAGAATTATTCCCTTTGTACTACTGCCAACTCAGTCTATAAAATAAGCAGGGTTTTAAAAATATAGAGAAGTACTCAGTTTCATTTCCAAGCCCCATATCTGATTCTGATTACATAATTCTGCCTTTTAAATGCAAACCAAGGGAAAGGATACTGTTACCAATGAAAAACTGGGCAAAGCGCTTCCACCACTGCTACATGCCATTCAAATAAAGTCAAAGCAGTTTTCAACCTGCAGGATTCCTTTTAACTTTTAGTTCATATAATAGCTTACCTTCCCTATTAGCCATTAATCTCACTGGGATTTCAAAATTCTAATTATGCAACTAAACATTAAGAAAATTTAATCACATGAGCATGCCATAATTTAAGGTGACCCTATCAATCTAAAAAATCATTACCTACCTCATATTTTAGCTTACGTTGAATGGTACCATTGTGAAGTTTCTCATTCTGAAAAGAAAATAAAAAGCCCTCTATATTAAATTACAGCATGTTCACAGAAAAGGAAATAATTGATTTGATTAGAAATATTTATGGGAACAAAATTCTAAAGAACATACTTGTCATTCCACAATGACAACCATTCTATAGAATTTATATCCCATTGTAAACATGACTCTATTGATCCATCTGCCTGTAAGATAACTATTTATTCTGAATCTTAAAATTATAAGAATAATTTTAAAAGCAGTATGTCCTTTAGATAATTCTTCAATTTGCAAGCTAGCAATTCAATGTTTTTATTTTGATAAAAATCAACTTGTTGCAACTACGTATCTTCTCAAAGATAAAATTATACTTCTACTTGGGATAATTTATCAAGAAAATTAAATACTTATGGAAACTGGTTGTAGTTTTTATTTTTATATGTATTTTTCAATTAGTTTACATTCAACATTATTTTGAATTAGCTTCAGGTGAAATTGGTTGCTTTTTTGAGAAAACAAAAGTGTTACATGCAGAATTTTCATTTTTTCTGTTGGGATTTTTATTATTTATTTTAAAAAAAGCTTTATTGGCTTTGGCTGGTATAGCTCAGTGGATTTAGTGCTGGCCTGTGAACCAGAGGGTCATTGGTTCAATTCCCAATTTGAGAACATGCCTGGGTTGTAGGCATTTCTCTCCCTCTCTTTTTCCTTCCCTTCCTCTCTCTCTAAAAATAAATAAATAAAATCTTTTTAAGACTCTTTATTGTATTTTTTCCATTACTATTTAGTCCTCTTATGCTCCCTCCCAACAGTCACCACACTGTTGTCCATGTCCATGAGTCCTTTTTCCTTTTCGCTCAATCACTCTACCCCTTAATCTCCCTTCACCCCGATAGCTGTCATCCTGCTCTCCATCTATGAGTCTGTCCCCATTTCTCCATTTTCCTTGTTAGTTCAGTGTGGTCATTAAGTTTCACATATGAGTGACATCATATGATATTTCTTTCTTTGACTGGCTTATTTCACTTAGCATAATGTTCTCCAGATCCATCCATACATACTTTTGCCAAGGGTAAAATTTTCTGTATTTTTTTTTTTTTTACAGCCAGGTAGTATTAAATCAAACAAAATCAATAAAATATTTAGGAAACTTTATATGTACTTAATAATTTCCCCCAGAACTTCAAACTTTTAAAATAAATAAGGTTACTTTTAAACTAATACCATTTGGGACCTGTTAGGCTCTACCCAAGTAATATTTAATTTTTCTAGAATAGTCATATCTCAATTTTATCATTGAGAAACAGTAACAAAAGATCTCACCACCACCACCAATAACTAATTGAAAGGTCATCTTTACAATGAATGTGTTACTTTGGTTCCTCAGCTCACCTTCACTGTAGCTGCAGCTGAATTGCTGCCGTTGCTGGTCACACGATGCCAGACCTGAAGGCGTCTTTGGACTTCTTCTTCAATGTAAGCATTGACCCTGCAGACATTGGAGTTGAGGGAACTTCAATACTTCTAACCATGTAGGACATTGGACATTATTTTTTCACTATGCCCTTCATAACAAGAAACTCTCCTTTTAAAGGCCAAATGGAACAACTCTGGGCTTGAAACATTTTTCCTACTTTCTAAGAAATATATCTAGTGCCATTTGTTCACTACCCATGTTTTCTCAAAATGAGAGAGAACTGGCTGGATAACAGAATCTGGTGGATAGAAGGGAGACTGAGTGACCCTCTGCTATCAGGTCAGGGAGAATCACAGACCCTGGTTTCCAAAGGCTGCCCAGCCTCCAGCCATGAGTCACTGACTCTGAGGCCCAACACATCATTCAGTGAGCCCTGGTTTCCTCCCACAGAAAACAGTGATAGTTATGGCTCATATCACAAAGTCATTCAAGAAGATTAAAAGTAAAAAAAAAAAAGAAACAAACAAAAGTAATCTCCATGAATCTTCACTATCTCTATGAAACAATGTCTTGCTTTGTTCCTGCTCTGTCTCTCCTCTCCAGTGGGGTTACCTACACCTGGCTAAGAGAGACCATGTTTTGATGGTCTCTACCTTCAGAATGCTTGTCACAGGGCCAAAACAATGGAAACCAGAAACAGCTGACTTTGAGGCAGTTGCCGACTGAATATTTCATACCTAATAGAAGGTAGGTGAAATTGTATGAAGTACAACCATCCACCCAGGGAAACCTAGCAGACTACAGAAGTTTATTCCCATCTAAAAAAATTCTAGTGGTTAGACTGCTTAGACAGAAGTCTTCCTCAGCTCTAGGCGCTCCCTCTCCTGGACACAGATTAGGTGAATTAGTTAAAACGAACTGTTTTGAGTGTTTTTATTTATCACCACAACAAAAAAAAAAATCTGGTTTCACCTTTCTAAGCACATGCATAGTCCTGTAAATATTCTCTGTAGTACTGACCATGGCAAAATGATTTTCTGAAATGCTGGGTAAAGAGATTAATATTTTATGTAAGATGACCCAGAAGAAAGGAGTTAAGAGTGCAAATGTACAGTATTTACTTTTCAGGACTATAAATAAAATCATGTGCAACTAATCCTGAGCCAAGGTCATGCACAAATGAATTAACCTCCCTGGACTTTTACTTAATTTTTAAACTATTCCCATAGAATAAGTAGGTCTTTC
The DNA here is from genome assembly GCA_004026585.1 of Noctilio leporinus. Taxonomy (NCBI): domain Eukaryota; kingdom Metazoa; phylum Chordata; class Mammalia; order Chiroptera; family Noctilionidae; genus Noctilio; species Noctilio leporinus. Next base: position 52,044 of record PVIW01003760.1, read on the forward strand.
TGTAAAAGGCTACAGAGGTTCCTGCTATTCTGAGTATATTTTTGCTATCCAAATAGATATCTCCTAATAGCCAGGGCTCAGGACTGTACAATTTGAAATATCCCCATGACACAGATGGGGTTGAAAAAATAATCAAGTTTCTTATAGGCAAAGAATGATTGAGTTAATTTATCAGAGCTCTAGGCTACAGAGCAATTGACAATGCCACCTAAGTTGTAAGTCATTTTACTCTACTAACATCAAATATATAGTTATGTTATTCATGATCATTCTGAATACACTGGTGCAGTTTTTGTAACAGACTTCATCTATTTATAATCAATGACTTTTATGTATTAACTGTCAGTATAAGGTTCTTCTTGGTACAATTCAATTAACACTATTTCTTTGTCCCTGTCAACTCAGCCTTGCATCACTTTTTTCTGGATGAGCTTGTTTCCCAGGATCTTTTCATTCTGCCCTCTCACATAAACAACTCACACTGACACCCCTTGGACTTAGCTAGCCAGTTCTTAGGCCTTTGGTTCCCTTTCAATGAAACTCAACCCACCATTGGCCAGGCAGAATTGATGGAGACAAAGTAATCTCAGGGTCATGAATTATTTGTCACCTTTGACAGGCCCCTCTGTATGCAAATTGGCCAATACAAGGTACAGTGAATTGACCCACATCAGAAATGTAGGCATGACATCCATTTAATGTCTAGTACCTGGCATCCATGAGAGGAACCAAGTGAGATTTTTCAGCATTAGATGACAAGCTGGAAGAAGCAGCCTTTCCCTCTAAGGTACCAAAGTGCCCCTTTTGAACACCATCGACCTCATAGATCTTCTGCTTCAACTGCTGGATTTCATGTTCCAACCTACAGAGATGGAAGTTACATGAATTCATTCATTAACACTATTTCCTGAGCATCATTGGGACACTGTTCTAGAAACCATTGGGAATCCAGACAAAAGCTGTGCAAAGAGCTTTACCTTCTAATAGAAAAGGTGTCACATACCTAAAAGACAAGGCATAAGGTGATAATGGGCTACAAAAGGGGTTCAGATCATGTGCTGTAGGTATCCCAAAATTGGAGAGTTTTGCCCTTCAGGGCAAAGATATTCCCACTGTGCTCCAAGCAGGATTCTGAGCCCCCTACCCTCACATCGATAATTCAAGTTGTTTACTGTATATCAAGATCCCACTTAATATTTCTGTTTGACAAAAGAGGTTCAAACTTTAAACATTTTTTTTAACTATCCATCTAGGAGAACCTTCATGAACAAGGTAGTTCTAAGGTGAATTTTCAGAGGCCAGTAGGAATTTGGACCTTGGGGGATGATGGTGGAGAGCGGTCCAGACTGAGAAAGCAATACAAACACAGACACTAAGCCACTTAAACCAGGAATCCACTTTGGTTAAGTCAGAAAGTGTAGAAAAGGCAAAAAAGATGAGAGATGTAGGAAAGCAGACTATCTCAAGAAACTCATACAAACCATACATTGTGGAACCAAGCATTTGCTTCCTATGATAAATGATACATCTAATATGAGGTTACACATCTGTAAGGCTGTCCTCCCATGGATCCAGGCATACTTGAATCCAGGCCATCAGGCTACAGGACCAAGTTTGCAGTGAACTTGGTTCTAGGGAACACAAACACAGCTATGGGTTGCAGCCCACTTGATGTGTAAACAGTTAATGAAATCTGGGTCTCCATGTCTTTTGGAACCAAATGAGATAGTTAATTAGTCTCTCTAAATTCATCCAGCCTCCCAAATTAGGGATTCTAGCTTCAGATGCAAACATACCATAATACCACCAGCTCTCTGATATTACCAGCAGCAATTTGCTCCATCCCAAACATGGAAGCCACTTTGTTAACTGTTGAATGAGACTATGGGGTCACCATGGTTAGCACTCATGAGTTCTCTGGAAGGCAATACCCTGCTTAACTCAGCACTTCACCTGTCTACTGCTTAGCAAGTATTTACTAAGCATCAATTTACAATATTTTCAAAGGGCAAGGGAAGGAGCATAAAAGAGTGGTGTTGGGGCCTGATGCTGGAGCCAACAATCAGGGAACAATATTAACAGAGTCTCAGAGAGCATAAGGAAAATGAGCTGAATATAAATAGGTAACTCCCAATGTTTAAAATCAAAATGTTACCCAGTGGAGCTGTTCAAAGATATCCTTCACAGCTGGGACCATGGAAAAGACTCCACAGAGCAAAGGGATTGCAGTGGACCCTGAAGGCTGAGCAGGATTTGTAGAAAGGGTTGCAGCACACATGAAGAACTGTCCTGCCTGGGCGCCAGCTCTGTCAGCAGACAAGAGGACAAGAGGCTAACAGCTGGGAGGTAAGTAGACCTAGACTCAAGCTGTAGCTTTGCCACTTTCTGCCTGACATTTGTCCCCAATAGCTATATAACCATTAAGCAGTTAAAAAAAAAAGACAGAAAATGGATTAAATTTTGTTCACAAAGCAACCAACAGGAAAAGTGAAGTTCAGTGCACTATTGTCCAATCTGGTTCCACGAGAATTTAATATTGAGCGCTTGTGCATTTCACAAGTGGTCAAGTCAGGCTGCATGGCCAGCCCTAGCTTAACCATGAGAGCCCTAAGACATAATAAAACACTAAAGAAAACCCCTAGGAGCATCTCAGCCAGAGCAAAAAGCTCAGATTTGCTGGCATGAATTAGGTTTTAGCAGTCTATTCTATCAAAACACACAACGCTAAAAGCCTCCTATGCGTGGCTGCTAGAGGAATGCTGATACTGGAAATCACTTCCACAGAAATCACAATTCTGTATCCACTATAATAGAGTATTAATACTAAATGACAGGGAGCGAAGCCAGTTGACAAGAGCCAGGGACAGATGCTAAAAGCTCACAACGCATTTTTCATGCACCCTGCAGGATACAAATTGAGAGCCTGCCCTCCACTATGTTAAATTTCCTGGGGCTAGAGTTTTGTCCAGCAACTTCATTTACATAACATACCTGCAATCATCTTCTTAAATCTCCAACCTAATTCACTTAAGTAATAGCATTATATTTTTCGATTGTTATTTGTTGCTATTTTGCCTGAGGGAATTACCAGAGAGTAATTTTAACTAGAATCCACAGCATAAGCAAATCATTTGAAAGGAGATTGTCCAGACCTTGTCAGGCAAGATGGAGGCTCCAGCAACACCCCAGGGTAGGCCTTGCCTTGGCATTAGCATGGATCCTCTGCCAATGTCAAGCTAGGCTCCTGGTGGCCAGCTGGCTAGGCTTCCATTGCAGCCCCTAAAGAGGAGTTACAGGTGGGAGAATGCTAGGAAGGAGCAACATCCAAGGCCCTCCAATCTGGGCTTCAGTTAAGATCTCAACTGCACAAAGGTCTGGAGCTAGGAAAATGCACAGATCCTTGATCTCACCCTCCCCCATTCCTATGAGGGTGAGGACACTGTGGCTCCAAGAGGAAAGATCCTACCCTAGGTTAGCAAGGCAGAAAGGACTGAGCCAGCAATGCAGCCCCCTTGAAGGACAAATTAGGTGATACGTGCACACCAGGTGGCCCTCAGTCATCCTCAGAGTCTTGGCATCATGTCTGCAGGGTTACCAGAAAAAGCATTCTCCAATTCATGCATTTATTCATTTTGAGAATCTACTGTATGGGAAGTAGCGATAGGAGATAGGTGAGGGAAGATAGCATCTTTATCATGAAAATAGTGCTACTTCCTAGTTTTATTTTTCACAACACCAACAGTAATATCAGAAAATAATCATCAAACATATTTGAACATTCTACTGGGTTTGGAATCATCTAGAGTTTTGTTTGGTTGTTTCTTTTTAAATACAGAATCCTGGGGCCTCCTCTCAAACAGTACTACGTACGAACCATCAGGGTGGTTGAAGTACGTCCCCTTTCATCCCAGGTGTAGACATCAGTATCTGTAAAGGCAGTAGGTAGGGGTGGAGGGACATTATTGTAACTCAAGCTAGTCAGGGAGAAGATCTGAGGCCTATGGTGAGGATGAGGATGGGAAAGAGACGAGGGAACTGAGGAGGAGGAAGGAAGGAAGGAAGGAAGGAAGGAAGGAAGGAAGGAAGAAGTGGAGAAGAGGGAAAGATGGAGGGGGAAAGGAAATGGAAGAGAATGGAAGTGAGAAGATGGACCAGAACAAAGAAAGGAAAAGGAGGAAGGAATCAAGGCCAGAAGCTTTCAGTCTCTCATATTTATCAAATATTAAAACATATACACTCCCTAGGCCAGGGGGTAATGGATAAGAGCTTTGTTTTTGTTTGCATGCTGTTTTCAACTTTGGGCTGATTCTAAAACAAGGATATCCTAAGGGAGAAGTAAAAGCTGTTCAGGAGTATTTTTCTCAGGCAAATAAGCATTTGCCTGTGTACTAGAGAATATAAAAGCTGAAAGAATTACTTTAGGAAAAGAGCGACAAACTCACTATGAGAGGCAGGCAATGTGCTTGGCATCAGTGCTATGCCATGCTTCCCGTTCTCTTTCCTCACCTCTCCTGGTCCTTCTCCAGGGCCTCCTGCTCGGCTTCCAGGCTGGCCTGCAGCCCTGACTGCTCGCGGCTGCTGCTGTTCAGATTGGCCAGCTTCTGCCTCTGCTCTTCGATCTCCAGGCCCAGCGTGGAGCGCCTCTGCAGGGCCGAGTGCCTCCTCTCCAGCCGGGCCACAGCACGCTCCAGAGCCTCTCTCTGCTGCTTCTCCCGAGATTCCAGAATCTCTTTTTCCTTTTTCCTCACTTTTTCTTCCTGCCGTGCAACGTTGGCAGTGAATTCGAAGGTGGCTTGGAGCTTCTGCAGCTGGCTTGCATTGGCTTGGTACTGTGCAAGCTGTTCTTCTTTTTCTTCCATTTCTTTTTCTACTTGATAAAGAGTATTGTCTAAGCCGAGAGGACCTCTATCAAGGATTTCAAATGCTCTCCGCTTTTCTTCTAACAGAGCTGGCAAATGATTCTGCAGGAGGTAATGGAGCTGGCGTTCTTTATATTGCAGCCTGTACTCTGCTGGCTTTATTTTCTCTAAATCTTGAGCCACCTGGATGACACATGTGACATTATCATCATTTTTTTCCAACAACTTAAATTCTTCTTCACTCTCAGATTTTAAACGCCCTAGGATTTCCTGTTCTTCTTCAACTTCTTTCTTCAGTAGGTCCTTCTGCTGCACCAGGTCCTTCTCCAGGTTGGCTAGCTTGACCAGCTGCCTCTTCTTGAACTCTAAGAAGTGCAGCTGAGCCTTTTCTAATTCCTCGCCGTCATCATCACCCTCGGCCCGGGCTTCCTTTACCCGCAGAAGGGATTCCCGGATGCCTTCCAGGTCTCTCCTTTCCTCCTCCACTCGCTGCACCTCCCCTCGCCGGAGGAGCCGGATCATCTCCTGCTTCTCTCTGAGCTGCTCTTCAAGATGTGCCACGAGCATGACCTGCTCCTTTTCTTGTTCCTCCAGCCGCTTCTTCTCCAATTCAAGCTTGGCATACTGCTCATCCTTTTCCCTTTTGAGCCGGTCCAGCTCCTGAAATATCTGGATCTTCTCAGCCTTCTCATTGTTGTTGAGCTCCTGGAGCCGCTGCAGTTCTTCTTTGACCCGGAGGAAGCTCTCTTCTTCCTGTTTCCTCTTCTGCAGCTCAATTTCCTGCTGCTCTCTCAGCCTTTCCTCTTCAAACTTCTCCTTCTCTGCAAGCAGATCCTTCAGCCTGCTCTCGATGTGGAAACTGCGGCGTTTGAGGCTCTCCTCCTGCTTGCGGATCTGGAGTTGGACAATTTCTGTCTCCTTGCGCTGACTCTCCACCTCCTGCTGCATCCGCTCCAGTTCCGCTTTATCTGATTTTTGCTTTTCCTCCATTTCTTCTATGAGTTTCCTAAAATGCAAAATGTTGACTGATCATTATTTGATCACTGTGTTCAAATGGTTCTCTTTCCTCAAACTGAAATGTTCTGAAAATAAATATACAATATAAAGTCAAACCCTTCACTACAATAAAAATGAGGGAGAACTGTTTGCCTTTTCATTTCCAGTGGAGGCCATTTAATTGTTTACTCTATAACTGTCCAACATATAATTTGCCTAATCTCTTGAAGTGGCTTCTGATATAATTTCTTTGTCAAGTCTATAAGCATAATGTGTTATGCATGATGTAATTTTAAAAGCCCCTTGAGCTCAAAGTGAAAGAATCTTGCCCGATTTAAATTTAAATGTGAATAATTTTATTCAGCCCAATGGCTAAAAAGCAACAGAAATTCAGTTACGAGATGACATTAAATAAAAATTTGTATGCTGTCTTCAATTCATTGGGGTCAAATATCGAAAGTCAAGATAATCAAAAGTTCATTGTTCCTGCTCAAATAACTACATGCTATTTAGCATCTGATCACTAGCTTAGGAAAAATGGTCTATGACCCAAAACATTAGCTTATTAATAAATAAAACTGAAAATAACAGTCTTCATTAGAACAGTTAAATGCATGCTTCCAGGATTGCATGTCATGTTTGGTCCAGGAGAACAAAAGACCTCCAATGGGTGCTAACTCAATGTTTCAAGGTTGGGGTGGCCTCCAAAGCAAGAACACAGAGTGTGGAAGCAAGCTGATACATGGCCTCCCTCTTCTTACCCAACAAAGAGCTATCTTGTATGTTGCTGGAAACCAATTCATCTGTAACACCTAAAGTCCAGGTTCTAGAAACTAAACATTCACTTTGTAGATTTTCAATGGCTTTAGTTTCTACTCTAATATCTTAGTCTATTTTGTTTGGACTGTTAAATAGTTAAATAAAACAGAAAAAAAGGAGATTTTTAAAATGAAGTAATTATATGCAGAATGTACAAAAACTCTCCAAAACAATAAAACAATCTCTCACACACACATACCCTGAAAGAAAAGTGAACACAAAATATGAACGAGTGAATTATAGAGGACAATACAAATGGCCAACTAGCACAAAGAAAGATGCTTAAAAGTTGGGAGGCATTAAGAGGGGAATTGTCTTTTCAGCTGATATTTTTAAGGAAGATACACTTTTGAGTTAAATTTAAACAAGTATATATTTGGTGTATTAAATTTAATGGGTGTATTAAATTTGCCTACTCACTCAAATTCCTCCCTTCTCACAAGTATCTGAAGATAAACTATTAAAAAAATTCTAACAGGAAGTAAAACTAACCAGCTAAAAAAAATGGCCTACAGTCATTAGACATGTACATCATAGACATAGAGCCAGAAGGGGTATTGAAATAGACACAGATGAGATCAGTCTAGGACATTAACACAAGACTCCACAACTACAGTATAGTGTTAATACTCAGTAACCCAAGAGGCTTACCTTTTGCTTTCTAATTTTTCAAGTTCTTCACGCTGTTGCCGCTCAAATTCAAGTCTAATAAAATCAAATGAAAATGAGTCACATTTCTACAAAGCTTTCCTCTCTCTGAATCTTTGTATAGTTACATATTACAAAGACCATTGGTTATTTGAGTATGATTTTTCATTACTATGAATTAGCAAGTTTAAAATGAGTATTTTGTCCTATAACTATGATTAGAAATTAGAAATTCTTTTTTGAGTGCTTGAATTCAGACTAAAAATGCATTTTACTTAAAATAAAACAAACAAAACACCACAGTACTGAAAAAGCATAGTGAAAAGAGACTTCTAAATGATAAGCATGTCTATTCCATGCAGTTTAATGACCGATGAGTATATAAAAACGGAGGATCACTACCTTAGACAGATGGGTCCTTTTATAGGGAAAATACTGCCAGGGAGGTAGAGAGAGAGAGTACAAACATCAGTTAAGAAAAGAATTAACTGAGGAAAATATTAGGAGAAAAGTAGTAATATAAAAAAGCCAACATCAAGTACAAATTAATATCTTTTTATAAATGTATTTCCCAATAATTTCTTGCAGCAAACACTCCAAAGAATTAGCTCTATTATGTTCTGCACACTTCCCATAATTATAGCACTAATAATAGCTGAGTATCAATAATAATTGAATAGTCAAATTTATATTTTCTACTTTGTGGATAATTATACTGCAGGAAGCTTGTCAAAATCCTCCTTAACTAGTAGTTACATGAGGCTACGTAGATCAGGAACAGATTTACTCACTGGTAGCAAAATAAACGGGGCTGAGCCATTTGGAATTTTGAAAAACCTCACTAAAATATTGATAACAAAAGTTGATTTTTTTTCTCAAACATTAGATTTAATTACTGCAAGATTTCACTATTTCTATTAAACAGCATGAACTGTAATTCACACATTTTCCTGTTGTGATAGATGGCAAATACATCAAAAAGGTTGAACTATGGAAAAATTCACCATGAATTATTTTTTTTGGATAATGTGCAAGTCCAAATTGAATATGGTTACCTTTATAAAGAGCTAAACAATATTTCAAATAGACCTATTACCAATTTAATTTAGTATAATATTGAGAATAAGATATCTAATAGACTTTACAGGCAAAGATGAGTGTTATGCTTAGTGACTCACACATTACCCTACTTTATTTTCCTTGTAAATCCTAAAATAGCAAATAGTATCTCCAGTTCACAGATCAGGAACCAAAGCTTGGATATATGAATAAACTTATCCACAGACATAAAGATAAAATATGGTGGTGCCAGGATTTGAACCCATGACAGCCTGCTTCCAAGATATCCTCAATTAATTCATTTTTAAAAGTAATGCTCAAATTTGCAACATACAATGAAAGTATTAAGTCCTTTATTGAAACTTGTCATTTAGGGTTATATTTATCCCAAAATATAAATATATTTAATATAAGTTTATATTTAAATATAAATAAAATATAAATATATTATCAAATGAAATTAATCTGTAAATTATAGGCACTGCCATCCATGAAAAGTCAATAATAACACACACACACACACACACACACACACACACCAGTTTTTGCCAGTTCCCAAGCCCAGCACATAAGTAAATATAGGGCTTCATTAAAGTCAATATATAATCATTCTCTTTTATATAATATGAAGAAACCTTGGGAATTTTTCCTAGTAGGTATTTTTAGATTTTGGTATAGTTTAGTATTCTTAGAGATATTTATAGTCAGAAATAATCCCTGGATAAACCACTTTCAATCTCAGAGAATTTTTCTAATGGAACTGTTTTTATTCTCTAGTTTTATTTTCTAGGAACAATAGCTCAATGTGACTGTCAGTAGATACTGCTCTGACAATATCACAAGTGTATGGTCATAAGCCAAGTGCTAATCTGAAAGTTGGGAGACCCAGCTTCACACTGAAACCTATCACCTAAGGTCTGTTTACAATGTTCACGCACCAGGCTGGGCACTCAGCATGCAATGCCCTCACTTTGTTCTCCCAACTCCAGCGGGTTGATGTGTTTCTCACCCTCATTTAAAAAAAAAAAAAAAAAAAGAAAAGATTTTGTTCATTATTTTCAGAGAGAGGGGAAGGGAGAGAAGAAGACAGGGAAAGAGACATCAATGTACAGTTGCCTTTCACCTGCCTCCAGCTACAGACTTGGCTGGAGACCTGGCTCGCAACCTGGTTATGTGCCCTGGCTGGGAATCAAACCAGTGACCTTTGAGTTTTCAGGCTTTATCCACTGTGCCACCATCCAGGGCTCACCCTCATTTTATAGAACAGTAAACTAAGGTTCAGAGACAGTAAGTAGCAAAGGAAGGACTTGAATCCAAATCTGGTACTAAAGTCTGTACTACCAGATTATACAATTGTTGCTAATGAGGTGCATGGTCTTAGAAGGTCATAAAATCTAAGTTTAAATATATTCAAATCTCTAAAAAGGCACTCTGAGAAGCTACTTTTTTAATGAGCCCAATGTCAGTCACTGTGTTAGGCACAGGGGATACAGCAGTCGAAGGAAGATGTGGTTCCTGTGCCCACAAGAACCCCCCAGTCTGTGACAGTCAAATAAACACATGTGTGTCATGAGCCAGGAGGGGAGAGGGACACAGTGTTATACAGAGAATGGTACTAACCTCAGAATTGGTGTGTAGAATGAAGGCAAGCTACGTGAGAAATCCTGTATCTAAGCTGTACCATTCTTCGTTGTGCATAATACAGAAACTCAAGGGAAGCTCAAAATAGCCAAATTTGGCTTGCTTTGGGGGAAGGGGCAAGACATGAAGCTCCATAAGATAACAAAAGTCAGACAGTTAAAGGCTTTGAAGTTATACTTAGAACTTTGACCTTGACTTTAAAGATGACAGATGGTAGAAGAGTATCTTCTTGTGTTCTGTAGAGAACAGGTTGGAAAAGGGCATTATAAGAAACCAAGGAACAAATTACGAGCCTGCTGTAATCATATAAATAAGAGATGATGGAGGCAGGATCTAGGATAACTAGGATAAAGACATGAAGATACTCTCTGATTTTCAGGAGGTTAAGTTGACAGAAGTTGATAACTGGTTGTATTTTGGTGCGGGTTTGTGATGTGAAAAAAATGTTAAAGCTGGCTCTCAGGTCTTTGGCCAGTTTACATACAATGTGGAAGAGAAGCTGAGCTAAAGGGTCAGCAAGTCTGACCTCTTACTAATTCTGGTGGTTGTGAGACTACGCAGTGAATTACTTAACCAATAGTGCTTTTATAGAAATTCAAGAAAATATCAAGCCTTACCTCAAAGGATGGCAGCCAGAGTCAAATGGGATAACACATACAAAAATACCTGTACAGTGTCTGAACATAGTAGGTCCATTACAATCACTTCTCCTTCTTATAATCCATTAAGATAAAGAAGAACACTGTGCAGGAGCACTGTGGATGGGGCCAGTTTGGGAAGGGGAGAAGTAGCACTGGCAGCTGAACTGTTGCTAGCATGAATGATAGCAAAGCTGAGGGTAGTAGTTAACATCCACTGATGATTCAGTCGATACCTCATTCTGAAACTTTGCATTTAGCTCTGACAATGGCCCTCTAATATATTTTCCATATTACCTATGAAATGGCCATATTACTAGTAAATGGCAGAATCAATATTGATTGTACAGCCCATAATTTTAATAATTAGTTAACTGATTATGCCATTACACTTCTCCCAATTTTCCCCCTTTGTCCTCCTTCAGCCAGTGCCCCCTTACACAATCTTCACACCATTGTTCATGTCCATGGGTCATGCACATAACTTCTTTGGCTACTCCATTTCCTATACTGTAGTTTACATACCCATGACTATTCTGTAACTACCTATTTGCACTTCTTAAACCCCTAACCTATTCACCCATGCCCTCACACCCCCTCCCATCTGACAACCATCAAAATGCTCCCCAAATCCATGATTCTGTCTCTGTTCTTCTTGTTTGCTTAGTTTGTTTTTCACATTCAATTGTCAATAGATGTGTATTTATTATGATTTATTGTTCATAGTTTTAAGCTACTTTTTCTTAAATAATCCCTTTGCATTTTATATAATAATGGTTTGGTGATGTTAAAATCAAACTTTTTCTTATCTGGGAAGCTTTTTATCTGACTTTCAATTTGAAATGATAACTTTGTTGGGTAGAGTATTTCTTGCCAATCCATTCTAGCTTGCAAAGTTTCTTTGGTGAAATCAGCTGACAGTCTTATGAAAATTCCCCTGTAGGTAACTGCTTGTCTCTTGATTCTTTTAAGATTCTGTCTTTATCTTTATTTAACCTTTGGCATTTTAATTATGATGTGTCTTGGAGTAGGCCTCTTTGCATTCTTCTTGTTTGGGACTCTCTGTACTTTCTGAACTTGCATGGCTATTTCATTCACCAAATTAGGGACCTTTCCTTTCATTGTTTTTTCAAATAGAATTCCAATTATTTGCTCTTTCTCTTTTTTTATGACACCCCTATGATGTGAATATTGGAATTCTTTAAGTTGTGCCAGACGTTTCTTACACTATGCTCATTTTCTTTTTTGGATTCTTTTTTTCTTCTTGTTCTGATTATTTTTGCTTCTTTATGTTCCAATTCATTGGTTTGAGTCTTACCTTCATCCACTTTACTGTTGTTTCCCCATAAATTATTCTTTATTCCAATCAGTGTACCTTCATTTCTGACTGGATCATTTTCATTTTGTTGAGGTCCTAAGTTTCTTAAGCATCCTTATAACCAGTGTTTTGAATTCCCCATCTGATAGATTGCTTATCTCCATTTTGTTTAGTTCTTTTTCTACAGTTTTGATCTGTTCTTTCAGTTGGGCCATGTTTCTTTGTCTCCTCATTTTGGCAGACTCTTTCTGTTTGTTTCTATGTATTAGGTAGAACCACTATGACTCCCTGTCTTGGTAGTGTAGCCTAGTGTAGTAGGTGTCCGATAGGGTCCAGTGGTATAGTCTCCCCTTATCACCTAAGCTGGGGACTCAAGATGCACCCCTTGTGTGGGCTGAGTATACTCTCCTCTTGTAGGTTAGCCTTGGTTGTCGGTGGCAGATCAATGGGTAAGATTTACCCAGGCCAGTCAGCTGCAAAGACTGGTTGTATCCACTAACCACCAATCTTCACCCTTTGTGGAGGATCAACTGGGTAGGGGTAAGGTGGTGACACTCTAACATGGTCTGTGGCTGTCCACTGGGTGCTGGCTCTAAGGTTTGCTGGGTGTACAGGTCAAGGTCAGCTCCCACCTGTGTTCTATCTGGGACACCCTTCCTGAGCTATTAAGCACCTTAAGATGGCAGCAACTTTATTGGGCTTAAAGATTCCCAGGTGAAATCAAGCTATGAATCTAGGCTGGTTGCTGCTAGTGCTGGGGCTAGGGCCACTCAGCAAGAGGTAGGTGGCTGGGGGCTCACTGAGACCAGCTGTTACTTGTTTAAAAGGATTTAGGAAGTTGTGAAGCATGAGCCAAGACCACCTATTCCTATGAAATAGTCACTATTAACAGCTTGAGTGGCCCCGTAAATTGGGTGGGACAGAGTCTCAGAGGATCTCTAGGGCAGGGAAAATAGCATTAGCCAGGTTGATGGAGTCTCAGATATGACATACACCTGCCAGCTCTGTTAGAGCCCATATTAATAATCTCTTCTCTATCCAGCCTTTAAGAAGGTAACCTCAGTTTTACACATATTGTATCTAATGATTCCAGAAGTTCCTCCAAATTGAAATGTCCAAAAGGCATGGGATACAAAGATCTGGCTTTAAGGCTCTTTATCAAGGATGGTGATAAACTTAGGAGTCACCACCATCTAGACAGAAATTAAAACTACAAAAGTAGTTGATGCTACCCAGGATATATATACAGAATGAAAATATCTTTTCCAGCTTAGTGCAAAGTCTGGAAGTCCAAAGACACTACAGTGACTGGCAGAGAAGGACAGGCCTTCCAATGAGGCATGAGTGAGCAGTTAAAGATAGAGAGAAGACCAAGAAAGGGTAGGCATAGAGATGTAGAGAAAAAGGGTGTTTCAAGAAAAAAAGAATTAGTAGCATGAAATGCTTCAGGAATATTAATTAAGATAGAGCCCAGGGAGAACTCATTAAACTCGACAACATGGAGATCACTAGTGACCTTAAGTAACCTTTGTGCTTTGGGGTCAAACTGCAGTGGACTGAGAAATAAATTCAAGGAAAGTAGAGACTGGGCATGTAGACAGGGTAGAAAGCTTTCCTAGTAATTTTAATTATAAAAGGGATGTGGTAGTTTTAGGAGGATAGATGCTCATTTTAATAACTGAAAAAGATGTACATATTTAGTAATAAGTCCTCATGCATAAAAGCCAAAAGAAATAGGAAATAAAAAATTGGGGAGAGGTTGGAGATACCTCAGGGACCCTAATGGGCATGAGAAGAAAGGATGGACCCATGGCTAAGAGCAAGGGCTCTGGAATTAGCCTATTCCAGATCAAATGCTGGCTCCTCTGTGACTACGGAACAATTTCTCAACATCTCTTGGCCTCAGTTTGCTCATCTGACAATAGATTCAGAATAACCCTACTTCATACAGGTCAGAGGATCCAATGAGAGTACAAACCAAGAAATCAGAAGTTAATACATATTAGCTATGAATCCTATAGGGTCCATAGTGTAAGTAGAGAGAGGTAGCCTAAGAAAGGCCAAAGCACAGTTCAGCCATTGGGACAGAAAGGAAGGAGGAAAGGATGTATGTAAAGCAGACATGCAATTTCATGGTGTTGTTCTCTTATGACTTCTGTATTCTCTGTGCTGTCAGAAGCAAGGTACTCTGCTACGAGTGACAAGGAAGAGTGGCGGGTTTAGAGGCATTATAGTATGGAGATTATTTGTAACAGGTAAAGAGGTCAGTAGGCAAGAGAACTGAAGACAACAAGCAAAAAAGGGTGACTGGGGATGATTCAAACTTAGAGATCATCAATTTACAGAAGCACCAATCTGTGTTGATGTGTTTTTCTCTTACAGCATTTAGTTGTGATGTCCAGATGTCTGGGCAGAGTTTCCAGACAGAAAGATAGTTTGGTGGTTACCGCTAAGATACGAGCAAAAAGGAGAACCAAAGGACCATCTGAGCATTTAGGAAAAGGATGGCTCAAGTGTTGGGGAGGAGGACTTGATTAAAAAGGTAAGCAAGTAGGGCCAAGACAAGGCTTACAGGTGAAGGTAAGAAATCAAAGAGGTTCCTAGGATGAGTTTTTTACATGGAGTCATTCAGAATAAAGTCAAGATATAGAAAAGTGGTAATGCTTTGAAGGAAATGCCTGGAATGCAAGCAGACAGCAACTATAACAAGAGGCAAAACATGGGAAAGGCATATTGCCAGAATGAATGGATCAGGAATGCTCTAGGGGTCAGAGGAAGGGTAACCTAAGAGCAGCTGGGGGAAGGAAGACCCAGGAGTCTCTGGACTGATGAACTCATTGGTTCCTCCTTGGGAGATTTCATTTTAGAACATGTGACTGGGATGGGGAAGGGAAAATTATTTTAAAATCTTATTAATAAAGAAATCAGAAGAAAAGGGGATGGATGTCATACAACAACAATAAAATTTTTAAATAAAGAAAATCAGAGAGAGAGTCCTATTTTAATTCTTTTTTTTTTTTTTTTAAGATTTTATTTCATTATTTTTAGAAAGAGGGAAGGAGAGAGGCAGTGAGGGAGAGAGACATCAATGTATGGTTGCGTTTCACCTGCCTCCAGCCACAGACCTGACTGGAGACCTGGTTTGCAACCTGGTTATGTGCCCTGGATGGGGAATCGAACCTGCAACCTTTGGGTTCGCAGGCCGGCACCTTATCCACTGTGCTACCAGTCAGGGACTATTTTAATTCTTAATGAAGAAGTGTGACTTCATTTCTGTGACCTGTTTCTAGATGGGAAAAATGTTTGATTGCTTTCTATTGAATGCAGTATGTCCTTGATAAATAATGACTCTCATTTCCTCAAAATTAGAGTGAAAAATAAAACACAACCAAAAATCATAACGATGCTGTCTTAACTTAAAGCAAAGTCCCAAACAGTCCGAGGGGAGTATTGCAATAAAAAGTTAGAAACAGGGCTCTGGGTGGTAGCACAGTGGATAAGGCACCAGCCTGTGAACCCAAAGGCCACATGTTTGGTTCCCCATGCCGGACAACAAAACCTGGTTGTAAGCCAGGTTGTAAGCCAGGTCTGTAGCTGGAGGCAGGTGAAAGGCAACCATACATTGATGTATCTCTCCCTCTCTGCCTGCCCCTCTCCCTTTCCCTCTCTCTGGAAGTAATAAATAAAATCTTTTAAAAAAAGGTTAGAAACAGTATTTTAAATATGAGCTGATATGAGCTATTGCTGGTACTATGTAACTTCAACAAAATATTACCTATTTACTAATAATACTTTAAAATGTCCCTCTTTCCATTATCAATGATAATATTTCAAATAGCAAGTCTCAAAAGATTGTAAAATATTAATGTGAGTATGTTAATATCAAAGAAAAATATCAACTATAACTGTATTTTAATGTGGCTTCATTTTCAATAAGCATCACTCACTATTTTACTTTACAGGAATTAAGTTGGCCCCAAATACTAATTTCCTAAATGTCACAGTTAAAAGGAAAACCACAAAAGGTTATAATTTTTTGCAGCTGCTTTTAGCATTTTAAAATGACATTTGGAAGTACATATATTGTGTTAGGTCCAACAAAAAAAGAGCATAGCATACAATTAATTTTTACAAGAAATGGCTTTTTCTTTTTTGCATTAAAAATATATCTCAAATGGGTGGGTGGGGAGGGGGACAGAGGGGAGAAAAAAGGGGATGGATGTAATACAACAACAATAAAATTAAAAAAATATATATATATATCTCACATTTTTAGGTATAACTGCACATCTTGCAATTTATATTCCTGTTATCATGGGAAATGAAAAAGCTAAGGGGTCAGGATTTATCAGTTTGTCCCACTTCATTGAAAGTGAGAGTATGATTACCAACAAAAACAACAAAAAGAATTAAAGAAAAGAAAAATTTAAATAACCTGAAAGCATAAATGTCTGAGTCCTAGTGTTTTCCAATGATGATTAGTGTTATAACTCTGATGTCATTCCACTTTCTAAAAGGATGTCAATGGCTCCTCAAATCCTGCCAACACCTGTGCCAGCAGCTGTAGGGGGATGGGGGCAGAAAGGGTAATAGCAGCCGAACTCCAGACCACAACATGACTAGAAAGGAGCTCTTACCCAGCAATGGAGATGAGCCAAAGGTCAGGCAGTCCCTCATGTGGACATTTACAGTGAATATGTGAATAGCGAAGGACAAAATTCTGGTCAATGGGTAGGCCTGAATTTTTCCTACATGGCTCAAGTTATAATCAAATATAGGAATGACTCCATGGGTGTGCAATCCATGAAGTTGCATGGGGCCCTGCATTAACTTGATGCTTGCAATTCTTTATATATGAATAAAAGGCCCTGTATTTCATTATGTATTGAGCCCTGCTAATTACGTAGCTGGTCTGATTGAGTATACATCATTTTTAAAGAATTCCCAGCCTCTTTCTTGGAATGCTGGGTGATATTTCCATCCAGATTCAGTGAGGACTAGATCAAAAGGAACTAGGAAAGACTAAAAGGCCTTCATAAAGGATGAGGCTGTAACCCCAAAGGATTCTGTAATATATTAGACCAGAATGACTGACCTTCTCACCACCCTACCACCCTCAGGAACTTCTAGTCAGTCTCAAGTCACCTCATGAATGAGTAAATCCCAAGGGGAAACTGTAAAGACTAAAGAGAAAGTTTGAATTTGGAGACTGGAGTTTGCTCAGGTCCTCCCTGACCTTGAGAACTTTGCAGTAGAATTGTTCTTTAAAAGCTGAGCAGAAAGCAGTTACTATCCCAAGGTAGGCCCTGGAAAGCAAGAAATGTCCATTCATCCAGGTGTCATCTTTTGATGAAAAGGTCTTGCAGTCTTTCATATGTTCATCAGCTCTCATATAACCTTTCATTAGAAAGCTAAGATTAGCTAGCTGCCCTGCAGGTACAGCTGGGAGTGCTACCCCACTCACTGCCTGTCTCTCTCTTTTGTCCCCCCAAATCATGGGGTAGTATATCAGTACAGTGGTTTGCATGGAAATGCAATTGAAAGTGTATATACCTTCAATGGGTCTCACAACACAATTTAGGAGGTTGTGAAATTAAACCCCATTTAAGTCAAAGTCAGAGCTTATAATGTAAATTCTCCCTAGTACTCTGGGAATAGTTTCCTAATAAACTTTCAAATCCCTGGTCTAAAAAAGTATTCCAGAAGCTAGTCTTAAGTATTTTGTATTTCAAGTGAAAGTACTCTGTGATGGACTGGCCGTCCCTGGATTACGCACCGGGTTTGGACGGCGGAGGATGTAAGAAAAAGAGAAGAGACAAAGTTGGGGTTGGGAGGCTCGCCCAAGCCACAAGTCCCGCTTATTAATCACACTAAGCTTATATGCAGGTATTACTGGCAACTGCTCAACTGAAACCAGGAAGCTAAGCTAGCCACAGGGAACAAAGCATGGCACACTCTACTTTCCATGCTTCATGGGCTACGGGGTAAACACACTGGGCTGACTCCCTGTACACAGTGTCCATTCTGGGTCCACCTGGCACTAGAGCTGGCCTTGCCAAACACCCGTTTCTGCTAGCTGGGCCTTGCCAAACAGACTAGCGGTCCCTAACAGTACTCAAGAAAGCAAAGATCATTTTCTAAAATATTGCAAAATTTGATACCATAAGCATTTTAATAGAGTTTCTCTTCAGCCTACTTCTTGTAACAGTGGTATATCTTGCTCTAGTAAAGATGGCCAGGACCACATGCTAAACCCAGGGAACATACCAGATCACAGGTGTGATCACAGGCAGAACTACATGGAAGAGATAATTCACTAAACTCGGGCACACACCCCTACACCCTGCTCCCTGCTCCTCCAACTTTGCAGGACAGGAGAAGGAGGCCCAAAGAGTTTTAGAGAAAAGTCCAAGATGCCCGACCGCTCCTTTAGAGGAGCCAAGAGTAAAACCGGCATCCTCCTTTTCCTCCTCCAATCTTAACTTCAAATCTGATTTTCATCTTACCTCCTCTCCTCAGCCAAACCACAGTATCCTTAACTCCAGAAACAGGTTCCCAAAAGTGAAAGATAATTCATCATCCCAAGTTGTACCTCTCCTTGTTGGGACAAACCAGGACAGTGCAGCACAGGCAATTTTCCTGCCACATCACTCAGTCACTCAGCCATGCATGCCACATAGCCAACAAACCTTTGTCCAGCACCTACTACGTATCAGACTCTGAGGAGAATACAGACGGATAAAGTAACTGAAAGTTCCTCTCAGTCTTAACACATTGTTGCCTGGCAATTTTATACAAAAGCTAACACAAGTGCAAACATAAGTTTAATGCAAGTTAATTAAAAGTGAAGTGAAATCAAATACACATGTATATCAATCGCACAGAATGTGATGAGCCTACCAAGAAACTTCCATTTTCAACAGGAGATGGGTAGAAGGAGAGTATTTATAGCTGCAGAAGGGGAGGAGGCCTCTCACAGGACCCACTGTCTGAGCTGGGCCTGAGCAGATGGACAGAATAACAATGGACAAAGTGGGTAAGAGGGGGAAAAGCTAGTGGAAAAAATAGGAGAAAGACAAAAGATATGAACTACGGAAGTGGTAGAGAGCCTTGTTTGGCTATTGCTTTAAATAAAGAAAGGAAAATAGTAAGAAATAGAACACAAAAGTTAGACTGGACAGAATGTGAAAGGGCGTACATTTCTGGGCAACCTTGTCTTTCCTTGCACAATGCATAGGAACCAGTGACTGGTTCATATATCCATTAATTCTTTTTTTTTTTTTTTTTAAGAAAGAATCTCTTTTTCTTTTTAAGACTTTTTAGTTATTATTTTTAGAGAGGGTGGGGAGAGGCAGAGAGGGAGAGAGATATCGATGTATGGTTGCCTTTCACCTGCCTCCAGCTATGGACCTGGCTGGAGATCTGGATTGTACCCAGATCTCGTTATGTGCCCTGGCTGGGGATCAAACCAGTGGCCTTTTGGTTTGCAAGCCAGTGCCTTATCCACCGTGCCACCAGCCAGGGCAATTAATTGTTTTGCTCAATAGATTACTGATTACCAATATGCCAGGTACTGTCCTGGGCACTGCAGATGCAGCACAAGAAAACCCCTGTCATCATAAAATTCCCATTCTCGTCAGTGGAACAACCAAATAACAATTAGTGTGTTTTGTAATAAGTGCTATGAAAAAGAATAAATTCAGGAAAAGAGAAGGGAGAGAAAGGGACATTCAAGAAATATATGAAGGAAGGAAGAGGGCGACCATGAGGATGTATTTGGTACTAACGTGAGGGAGAAGCCAGGCTCATGATCAGAGATGATATGTGCATGGCATGCTGGGAACACAGCAAGAGGAGCATGGTGAGAGGAGATGGAACCAGGGGAGAGTGATGGTATGAGGGCAATTCTGAACCAAGAGGGAACCAGGACCAAGACCACCTGAGGCGCTACAGGTCACAGAATGCAGTCAAGAACTCCATCCATCAGGGCTCCTTAAGGACAAAGACCTGTCTTACTTGACTGTACAGTATATACTTTGGCCATCAATAAGATATATAGTAGGTGTTCAACCAATGATCATTATGGATAGTGTTCTGAAGTCAGTGACATGAGACTCAGAGCCAGACTCCAATGACACAGTCACAAAGTCCTTGAGGAAGGAGGAGATGGTGTTAATCAATGCAGTACTTTCTTTGCCTTAAGAAATAACAACTTTCGTTATTTCCCACCTTCAGGGGAAGGAAGTCCCCTGTCTACGTATGGCTGGATCTTCCTATGGATCAGCCAAGGAGATAGTCTTAAGAGTTAATCTTGTCCCCAGAGCCTCTGGAACACTGAACTCCAAAGGTAACCGACTTAGCAACTTTGAGCAGGTTGATGTCACCCCTATGTTACTTGTTGGGTACACAGCCTCCTTTGTCCCAATGTGAATGTAAGATTGCCCTTGCTGTAAGCTCCGCATGTACTGCTATTGTGGGAGAGTGAAGAAACAGTGCGTGGGAAAGCCAATGCCCTCCAGCGCCCAGCCACGTGGAAGCAGAAGAGTGGGTGTAGGAATACCTGGACTCTCTGCAGTCGTTAACCTAAGCACAGCTGATGTACAAGGTAGTACAACCAAGTGTGGGCACACCCACATCCCCAGATACCTGGCCATGTGGTCACTGCTTATAGCTGCAATTAAACATGCAACCCTCCTAAAGGCTCCATGCAAGTTCTTTACCCCCAGACAGGGCTCTCCTTGCTATCATCACTTGGTGGTCTCACACCCAACAAGAGTGGAACTGACACTCCCCATCTCAGGATGAAAGTTATTAACTGCAAATGTAGAAAAAAGAGATAACCCTCTCACCATGAATGCCCCAACTTGGTATACAGCCTTTAGTCTTCAGTCATACACGTACACACATGAATGACAATCTACAACAGAATCACTTTGTAACCCTGATCATTAACTGTTATTTTACAACACAGTATGACATCATGCAGGTCTATAGTACAGATGCACCATAATCTATGTAAGCAATCTCATACTATTGGGAATGTACATGGTAAATGATTCTGACAAAACAGTTTGGTGGGATTTACACTGGGTAGTCCAAGGAGGAGTTATTTAAAAAAAAAAGGGGGGGGGTGCTGTACATATTTATGGGCAGAGAACAGAGACCAGAAGAGGGAAGTTGAAAGTGTAAAAAAGACTTAAAATGATGCACCCAATTCCTCTGCCTTGAGGATACATCATTGAAGTGAAGAGCTTTACAAATCTGCTTCACATATTTGTACTTCTTTCTTTGATACCACATGATGAAAGGCATGATGCTCACATGCCTAACCAGCAGTGCTTCAAATGTGCATCTGTGCACAAGACTAAGGCTGAGTAAAGGTCTGGGGTGTGCTGTTTGTACAGCCACGGGCCCATCTGTCCACTTCCAGCTTTCCGCTGTCATGTCTTTTCTTTCCTAGTTCTTCCAATCTTCCTTTCCCTTATTTCTCTCTCTGACATCTGTCTCCTCTTTTCATCCCCTTATTATTTGAATGTAGACAGCACTCCCATCAAATAAATAAAGAATTCAGAGGATGTGGATTTATGTTAGGAAAAAAGCAAGTGGGGAAGATTGATGTAAGTGGATTAATTGCAATGTAATCAACAATTTATGTGAAAAAAGGAAATATTCCCCAAAAGAATTTAATGATTAAACAAGAATTACATTATGATATAAGCAGAAAAATAAGATCTGTTCAATGGCCTGGGGAAAATTTCACAATAAAATGTTAAAAGAAAATACAGAATATAGAGCTACATGTTTAGTGTGATCTCAATTTTGTTTTATAAATACTCTTTATAATGCATAATCACAATATGTGATGTACAATTAAATATACATATAATATATATGTACATACTGTAACATCTAAGTAAATATTACAATTATAAACCAATCATTATTTCTTGGCAGAAGGACTATGAATGCTTGTGATTACTTTATTCATTCCTGAATGTTTTACTTTTTTGTAATAAGTCTTTAAATTTATAATGAGATAAACTATCTGTTTCAAAAACTGTTCTTACTCTCCTGTGATTATAGAAACATTTCATTTCCTTTTTTGCTTCTACAAATTTCTGGTTCATTTCCATTTATTCCCAACAACAACAATGATTAACCTTTAGAAGAGCATAAGATACAGGGATTGTTCATGGTGGCAGAACATCTGATGTCACTGACTTGGGGACACAGATATTCAAGGTTAGAATTGTGGTCTGTGATAAAAGAAATGGTTGGAGGTACCCAATCAGGGCACATCAACTTACACGTACATACACCAATTATTTTTCAAACCACACACTTAGAAGTGGCGATACAGTAATTAAGAAAAATTAAACCCTTTAAGTTCACCACAAAATATACAGATCCAGAATTGACAAATAGTTGTACCAACAAACCAATGACCAACTATTTAAAGTTCTACCAATATGGTGTTGGCCTGCAAACCCAAAGGTCGCTGGTTCAATTCCCCAGTCAGGGCACAAAACTAGGTTGCAAGCCAGGTCTCCAGCCAGTTCCTTGGCTGGAGGCAGGTGAAAGGCAACCATATATTGATGTTTCTCTCCCTCTCTGCCTCTCTCCCTTTCTCTCTCTCTCTGGAAATAATAAATAAAATCTTTAAAAAAAGAATAGAAAAGAAAGTGCTACCAAGGAAAAATAGAGAATGCAGTGAATGAATAGCCATGAAGATAAAATCTGGGGTTGGTAGGGCCTCTATGAGGAAGTGAAATTTAAAAATGGGATTTCAGAGACTATGGAGGATTTAGCCATGCGAAGTCCTAGAAGAGCTGTGGATGAATATTGTAGGGGAAGGAAACACCATATTCAAAGATCTGAAAGCAAGAAAGGAGAGGTACAACTGAACCCTTGACTGAATCAGCAACAAGCTCTAATCAAATGAGATAAAATACAGAGAACTTGTGGCATATAATCAAGTTAATACACAATACGTTATTTGAAAGGAAAATTTTGCTGTCATGTAGCACTCAAAGGAAAGCTACTAACTATAACTCCATTGCCCATAACTACCATTCATCATTTCACTAGAAAAAGTCTCATTTCCTCAGCTGACCTTTCCAATGCAGCTTGAGACTGTGCAATTATAAAGTGAATTTAGCACAATGCAAATCTAAAGTGATAAAGACAAATTATTCTTTGAATTCTACAGCTCATTTTTCTCTCTACTTTGAAAACAGAAAATATAGGGAGCTCATCATTTAAACTGGCTCACAGAGAACTATTATTCAAGGACAAAAAAGAAAAAAAGAAAAGCAATGTCAGTAATTAACACTAATCTCTGATAATGGAAAGAAGAAACCCGTTTCTTTCAGTTGCTTTCATCACAAGTTCCCTCTGACTTTGTATCTTAACAAGATATTTAAGGCACTTCAAAGCAACTGTAAAGTAAGGAAATGGTTCATAAAAAGCAAGACAACTGAGACAAAATGCTGGAGAAGAAACCAGCCTTGCAGCAAAGCAAACTTTTAAAAAATGGTAAGGCCTAATAAAATAAACCAACAGAGAAAAACACAGTAAATAACCATTAACTAAAACACAGGCTAACTACCAAATCACCAGCAACATAAATACTGCCAGTTACATATCTAAAACTTTCATGCTCAAGGCCAGGAAGAAAAAATAAAAAGGATAAAACAATTTATAAAGTAGCAAAAGTGAGAAGGAAGAAAAGAGAAAGTGAACCTAACAGGCACTGTATTTATAGGCACTGTGGCCACTCCTCCCAGGATGTGCATTTAAACCCATGACCCTACCCAAAAGTGCAAAATTTTATGAAGAGTATCTCCAGGTATGATCAGATTCTGTTTCGGAAATCCCTTCTATATTAGTATGAATTAAGAGGGTAAACTGAGTTTATGTAGGTAACATTGATTCGATGTTCATTAAGTTCTAGGTATAAAGCAGGACACTGAGTAAACAATAAATTAGATTCTGTGCCTGTTTTCTGGAAACTTATAGTCATCTATAGTGAAGCTAAGACTCAATACAACAAAGAATGTAACCCTATTACTGATGCCTTTTCACTTTCTCCCTAATGTGACGTATTTATTCTTTGGTTGAAGGGAGGGAGGAAGAGAGAGAGTGGGGAAAGAAATGAGGAAGGAGAGCAATAAGAAAGAAATTGAGAAGGGGTAGGAGACAGGCAGGAAAATAAATCTATTTTTTCATACAATTGTTAACAGCTCTGATTCGAGGCTTAGTTCCTTCCAGTTTTATATTTTGAAATTCCATCCCTACCTTTAATCTGAAAGGACCAGGAAGGCTGGAGCTACCTACATGCAGCATTCAATATGAATGTAGCTCAGCACAGGACAAATGAGGTACTCTGATGAAGTCAGTGATGGTCAGGATGCCCAGGACAGTTCTAGGGAAAGCCACTAGTAACAGGATTCCCTGGTATCTAGTTCCTGTGACAGAGCTCAGAGCTGCATCAGGAGGGTGTACTTCTACTGACACAGTCTATACTTCAACAGGATTTTTTTTTTCCAGTTTGCAAGCAGATGGAAAGTGTCATATGTTATCAGCGGGGTATAATGGTGATATGTGCAACCATTCTATAGAGGAAGTAATGATGGATAAACAAAGATATAGCTATATGTTCACCCCGATTACTTGTGATAGCTCAAAACTAGATAACACTATACCTAACAATAGGAGATAAGTTAAATAAGGTATGGAATAATCATACAATGGACTACTACAAGGATATTAAAATGATGTAGGAAAATATATATATGAAAGGAAAATATCTCTAAGTGTGGAAAACCCTTACAGGTCCAGTTTGAACCAAGCTCCATGGAAGAACACACACATATAAATACACACCCACACACACACATATGAATGTGTGTAGGTGTATATATATGTGTATGTATGCATACAGGGTGGGATAATACAATAATTTTTATTTTATTTTATTTTTTTTTTTTTTTGCCCTTGACAAAGGTAACAACTGTGACACTGGTGTGGCTAAGAGAGCAAAATATAATTGTTCTGGCTTATCAAAGCTAACAAAATATGTGATGTTTTTCCACGTCCATTGAAGTTATACAAATGTAATAGAAGGTGTGCTGGGTAGAAACACATTTTCATCGTACAAATTTTCTGGTAGCTCCTCTTCATCTCCATCAGGAAAATATGTAGGGAATGGTAGGTTTTTACAGAAATCCTTGTATACAGGTAGTTTAGAATTGCTGATCTTTACTAAGCAATTTTTATGTCCAGGTACATTAATAAGGAATGAACTCTGTTTCCTATTCTCACAACTATGGTTAATCTAATTTTGTTCAACCCTGTATGTACGTTTATGCACACACAGAGAAAAACTAAGAGAGCTGGCTAGACAGTGGAATAGACAAAGATATGGACTACAGTATACAACATGTTTAATTCTGCAGTAATTTCTTATTTTTTTTGCTTGTGATTTCTAAATTTTTCCATAATAAACACATTAAAATAAAAAGTTAGGTTAAAAGTAATCATCACTCATCTGTCTTCATCCCGTTAGCTGATGACTTCAGACCATCTTTCAGAGTTAGGCACCTCCTATACTGAGGTTTGTGTTGGCCAACCAAGCCCCAGCTCAGACTATTGCTAAGAGGCTGCTTGGATGGCTTACCAAACACAAGTCTGATTTTTCACTTTTGAGATATTTTTGGTCCAATTGGATTTGAAACCCAGGTGTTTCTTCTCTTCAGAATTCAATTATTCAAATATATCCATTAAATAAGTTTGCCACTGCTTAGTGTTTAAAGGAAAATAGCACACAAGTGGAAATTCCTACTTTACTTTCAAGACTGAAATGAACTTGGATTGTAGATAATTTTGCTTAGAGTACTTTCAAGAAGCTGTGAATGCTTCCATATCCTGCCAAATTAGCTGCCTGCTTGCAGTCTCAGAGCAAGATAGAGGACGCCCAAGTGGTGAGCATGGTTTCTTCTCAAAGGCACTCGGCTGATTGAGGAGGAATGCTTCCCCTGCAGCAAAATTATTTTCTGGCAAAGGCCCTAGCTGGGCTCACCTCCAAAGTGAAGCTAACTTGCAAAGGAAGTGACCAGGCTGCTTTGTTTCATCCAAAAAAATTCTGGCACCAAGTACCACACATGTGTGTATACAAATCCCAATTTCCAGGGAGCTTGAGATGTGGGCCAAGAGTAAGTTCCAAAACTATGTTAGAAATGAAACACCCAAATTTATGTGCCCAGATGGGCTGATCAAATGTTCTTGGGAAGCATGGACTTAAACTTTTAAAACTCCAACTCCAACTATAATTCAGAGGGTTTTTTTTTTTTTTTTTTTTTTTTTTAATTATTGCTCTTTGGAGATTTAGTAGATTGCCTGCTACACAAAGACAAAAAAACTGGTTACCTTAAAGATTAATTGGGTCTTACTAGATACGTTATTTTGCAAAGCAGATATAATTCTTTAAGAGACCTTTGCTCTAAGAGGAACTCAGTACCATGCAATAAATTTTTAGTTTTTGCAAAAATATACTTGGGTGTATAAGATACCAAAGAAACAAAATGGTAAACTTTAAATCCCAATTGTTAAGAAAGCCACAAAACATGTATTAAGCTATACCTGTCAAAATAACAGGGATCAGCCAACCTGGATATTGTAAAAGGTGCACAGGACCCTCATAAAGCACAAGGCACTTCCAGAACTTTGAACGAACATCCTATGTTCTGAGGACACATCTGCTGGCCACACCCCACAGCTCAATGCACCCACTGGGCACAAGCTTGAGACTCAAAGATAGGAAGGAATGGTTCTTGCCCACAAGAAGCCTGCTGCTAAAGCAGACATAAGTGTCTGTTATTTGAACTTGGAAAAGGCTATATAATAAGGGCATGCACAAATGCCATCCAAGAATAGACAAAGCTTTCAGCTCACACTGGAGTTGCACATAACACTTCCAGAGTAGACAATTCCTATATTCAGCTTAAAAGACAGAGAGGACTAGCTCAGGGAAGATGAGTAGGAAGGTTTTATAGACAGTATAAGATTGGTTTTATATAGCCTTGACCTGGAGAGAGGTGTGAAAAATCTTTGGTTTTGTCCATATAAACCACAGCATAAAGGTCAATGTGGAAAGTGACAGATAGTGATGGAGAAGTCACGGATGAGTGTGTTGGAGTGTGAAAGTCATCCCTTAGGTACTGAGGGGCCAAACTAGATGCTAGAAAGAGAAGGGGTCACTAACAAAGCTAAGATGTTGGGGCCAGAACAGTCACCTTGTTTACTCTGGGGCTTTTACTACTCTTTCGATATTGACCCCAATGTCCTTTTTGGCTGAGTAATATACTCAATAGTACACACACACACACACCACAGTCAAGATATGGAAACAACCTAAGATATCACATCTTTATCCATTCATCTGTTGAAGGACACTTAACTTGTGTCCGTATCTTGGCACTTGTAAGTAATACTGCAAATGAACATGGGAGAGCATATTATCTTTTTAAATTAGTGTTTTTATTTTTTTCAGATAAATATCCAAAAGTGGAATTACTATATTGTGTGGTAGTTCCAGTTTTAATTTTTGAGGAACCTCCATACTGCTTTGCATAGTGGCTGCACCAATTTACATTCCCACCAACAATGCATGAAGGTTTCCTTTTCTCTGGCTCTTTGCCAACACTTGTTATTTCT
Organism: Noctilio leporinus; assembly: GCA_004026585.1. NCBI lineage: Eukaryota > Metazoa > Chordata > Mammalia > Chiroptera > Noctilionidae > Noctilio > Noctilio leporinus. The sequence continues at coordinate 79,736 of PVIW01003760.1, forward strand.
TGTCCTTTGAATGACAAGTATTCTGACAGGTGTGAGATGACATCTCATTGAGGTTTATTTGTATTTTCCTGCTGATTACTAATAATGGAAATCTTTTCACGTGTGCATTGGCCATCTGTATACCTTCTTTAGAAAAATGTCTATTCAGATCCTCTGCCTATTTTTCAACTTTTTTTGATATTGACTTTGAGTTCTTTATATTTTTCAGATATTACCCCCTTTTCTGATAAATGATTTGCAAATATTTGATCCCATTCCATAGGTTGCCTTTTATTTTGCAGGTGATTTCCTTTACTGTGCAGCACATTGGTCTTTTTTTTTTTTTTTTTTTTTAATTTTATTTTCTATTTTCAGAGAGAGGGGAAGGGAGGAGGCAGAGAGGGAGACAGACATCCAATGTACGGTTGCTGTCCACCTGCCTCCAGCTATGGACCTAGCTGGAGACTTGGCTTACAACCTTGTTATGTGCCCTGGCTGGGGAATCAAACCAGTGACCTTTGGGTTTGCAGGCTGGCGCCTTCTCCACTGTGCCACCAGCCAGGGCACACTGGCCTTTGAAAGAAAGATCATCTCCTGTGTATTCTTCTATAGTAACACACAGCAACTTTTCTGAGTAAAAAGGACCTACAGATTTGCTTTGGAAGGAGCAAAATGGGGACAGCAAGAGGGAGGGAGCTGAGAGAAGAGTCCCTATAGAGAGCTAATATTCTAAGAAAAAAACTCCCAAGGGATAGGGTAGGCAGCTATTTTCTATAAAAAGATAGGAATGCAGGCTGATGCTCAGGCACCTGGGGCAAGCAAGAAAAGGAGCTGTTAAAACTCAAGAAGAGTCCCAGGATCTTTAGAGAGTAGTAGTCACAAGGGTTTATTATTATTATTGTTATTTTGGCTCAATACATGTCAGGCACTTTCTTTTTATTCTCTTCCTAGAATATCCCAGATAAAGTGAATATCCCATTACATTTAATTCCAAGTGATTTTAATTTTTCTTCTCTTCATTAAATACTTTATTGTTATTTCATTACAGTTGTGCCAATTTTCCCCTTTTGCTCTCCTCTGCCCATCCCACCTATTCTTTCATGCTCCCACAGTCAATCCCCATACCTGTTGTTCATCTCCATGGGTCATTCATATATGCTCCTTGACTAGTCCCTTCTGCTCCTTTCCATCTTTCTCCCCCTTCCCCCTCTCTTCTGGTTGCTGTCGGTCTCCTCCTTGTTTCCATGTATCTGGTTCTATTTTGCTCACTTGCTTGTTTTATTCATTAGGCTCCTCTTAGAGGTGAGATCATATGGTATTTGTCTTTTACCTCCTGGCTTATTTTGCTTAGCATAATCCTTTCCAGTTCCAGCTTGCTGTCATGAAAGGCTAGAGTTTCTTCTTTCTTTCTCCTATGCAGTATTCCATTGTGTAAATGTGTCAAGGTTTTTTTTGTTGTTGTTGTTGTTTTTAATCAAGTCATTTACTGATGGGCACATAGGCTGTTTCTACCACTTTGCTGTTGTAAATAACACTGCTATGAACATCCTGGTGCACAGGTTATTCTGAATGAGTGTTTCAGGATTCTTAGGGTATAATCTGAGCAGTGGAATTCCTGGGCTAAAAGGCAGTTCCACTTTTAGTCTTTTGAGGAAATTCCATACTGTTTTCCACAGTGGCTGCACCAGTCTGCATTCCCACCAACAGTGCACTAGGGTTCCCTTTTCTTCACATCCTTGCTAGCACTTGTTTGTTGATTTGTTGATGATTGCCATTCTCACAGGTTTGAGGTGGTATCCCATTGTGGTTTTAATATGCATCTCTCTCATGGCTAGTAATGTTGAACATCTTTTCATATACCTATGGCCTTCTGTATGCCCTCCATGGAGAAGTATCTATTCAGGTCCTTTGCCCATTTTTTAACTGGATTGTTTGTGTTCCCAGTGTTAACTCATATGAGCTCTTTATATATTTTCAGATCAAATCCTTGTTCAAGGTATCATTGGCAGATATGTTTTACAATACAGCTGGGTCACAATTTATTTTGATGATGTTTCCTTTAGCCATGCAGAAGCTCTTTAATTTGACATAGTCCCCTTGGTTTATTTTTTCCTTTATTTCTTTCATCCTAGGAGATACATCAGTGAAAATATTGCTTCTTGGGATACCTGACATTTTACTGCCATTGTTTTCCTCTAGAATTTTATGGTGTCACAGCTTAAAATTTAAGTCTTTTATCCATCTTGAGTTTATTCTGCATATGGTGTAAGTTGGTGGTCTAGATCTTCCAACAACATTTTTTGAAGACATTATTTTTATTTCATTTTATACTCCTGATCCCTTTGTCAAATATTAACTGACCACAGGGACATGGGTTTATTTCTGGGCACTCTTGTCTGTTCCATTGATCTACGCGCCTATTTTTACACCAGTACCAGACTGTTTGAATACAGTGGACTTCTAGTATAGTTTGATTATCAGGTGTTGTGATCTGTCCTACTTTGTCCTCTTTCTTTTTAAACAACTTTATTTATATGAGAGAGGGGAAGAGAGAGAGAAAGAGAGGGAGAGAAACATTAATGTGTGGTTGTCTCTCCTACACCCCCAACTGGGGACCTGGCCTGCAACCCAGGCATGTGCCCTTACTGGGAATCAAACCAGCAACACTTTGGTTTGCAGGCCAGCACTCATTCACTGAGCAACACCAGCCAGGGCTATTCCTCTTTCTCAAGATTGCTGAGGTTATTTGGAGTTATTTTGGTTCCACATAAATTTTTGAAATATTTCTTCTAGATCTGTGAAAATATGCCATTGCTATTTTAACTAGAATTGTGTTGCATCTATAGATTGCTTTGTGTATTACAGGTATAATTTTTCCAATCTATGAATAGTATACACTTTCATTGATTTTTACCTTCCTTAATTTCTTTCTTCAGTGTTCTGTAGTTTTCTGAGTATAGGTCTTTTGCCTTCTTGGTTAAGTTTATACCTAGATAGTTTATTTTTCCTGTTGCTATGTTAAATGGGATTTTCCCCCTAGTTTTTATTTCTGATACTTCACTGCTAATGTACAAAAATGCTTTTGATTTCTAAATACTGACTTTGTATCCTGATATTTTGCCAAGTTCATTTATTAGGTTGAGTAGTATTTCGGTGAAAACTATAGGGAATTCTATGTACAATATCATGTCATCTGTAAATAATGACAGTTTTACTTCCTACTTTGTAATTTGGATGCTTCTTCTTTTTCTTCTCTAATCACTATGGCTACAACTTCCAATACTATGTTGAATAATAATGGTGAATGCAGACACCTTTGTCTTGTCCCTGATTTTAGAGGGAAAACTTTTAGTTTTTGCCTGCTGAGTATAATGTTGGCTATAGGTTTCTTGTATATGATCTTCATCATGTTGAGGTAGGCTTACTCTATTTCCATTCCCACTTTGCTGAGTGTTTTTATCATAAATGGAAGTTGTACTTTATCAAATGCTTTTTCAGCATCTATTGATATGATCATGTGATTTGTCTTTCATTTTGTTTACATGGTATATTATGTTTATTAATTTGCAAATATTGTACCATCCTTGCATCCATGGAATGAATCCCACTTAATCATGGTGTATGATATTTTTAATGTATTGCTAGATCGAAATTGCCAATATTTTGTTGAGGAATTTAGCATCTGTATTCATCAGATATATAGAGCTGTAGTTTTCTTTGTTGTGTCTTCACCTGGATTTGGAATTGGGATAGTACTGGCTTCATAAAAAACATTTGGAAGTCTTCCTTCTTCTTGAATTTTTTGAATAGTTTGAGAAGGACAGGAGTTAGCTCTTCTTTAAATGTTTGGTAAATTCACCTGAGAGGCCATCCATTCCTGGGCTTTTGTGTGCTGAGAGTTGATTGAGATTACTGCATCAATGTCACCAGTAGTTACCATTCTGTTCAGGCTTTGTTTCTTTTTTATTCACTTTTGAAAAACTGTATTTCTAGAAATTTGTCCATTTTGTTCAGGCTGTCCAATTTCTGACATATAATTGTTTGCAATCATTTCTTACAATCCTTTGTTTTTCTGTGCTATATGGGTGTTTTTGATTTTATTTGGGTCCTCTTTTTTTCTTGATGAGTCCTGGTTAAAGGCTTGTCAATTTTGATTATCTTTTCAAAGAACCAGCTCTTGGACTTACTGATCCTTAGAATTATTCTTTTAGTCTCTATGACATTTAATTTTGCTCTGATCTTATTTCTTTCCTTCTATTCACTCAGAGCTTTGTTTGTTGTCATTCCTCTAACTCTTTTAGATGTAGGGTTAGGTGTTTATTTGTGACTTTTCTATTTTCTTAGGTAGACCTGTAATGCTATGAACTTTCCTCTTAGGACTACCTTAGCTGTGTCCCATAGGTTTGGGGCTGTTGTTTATTTTCATTTGTTTCCAAAACTTTTTGATTTCTTCCTTGATCTCATTGTTAACCCATTCATTATTTAATAGTATGTTATTCAGTCTTCATGTATTTGAATATTTATGAGTTTTTCCCCTGAGGTCAGTTTCTAGTTTGAATCCATTGTGATCCAAGAAGATGCTTGAAATGATTTCAATGTTCTTGAATTTGTTGAGGCTTGTTTGTACCCTACTATGTGGTCTTTCTTTAAAAATGTTCCATATGCACTTAAAAATAATGTATATTTTATTTCTTTGGGGTGAAATTTTCTCTCTCTACATATGTATGTGTATTTATACATATGTACACATGTGTGTAGATATTCATACATATGTATTTTGTGTGTGTATGTTACATTTGTTTGATCTGGATTATTGTTCAATGCCACAATATCCTTGATTCTTTGTTTGGAAGATCTATCCATTGAAGATGGGGTGTTAAAATCCCTTACTGTGGGTATCCTGCTGTTATACCTTTCATGTAGTCCAAGATTTTCTTTATGTATTTAGGTTCTCCAATGTTGGGTAATAGATATGTTCATAAGAGTTAAATCTTCTTGATGAATTATTCTCTTAAGTATTATATAGTGTCTTTCTTTGTCTCTTTTTACAGCCCTTGTTTTGAAATCTATTTATCTGATGTAAGTATTGCTTCCCCAGCTTTTTTTTATTTCATGTTTCATATTTTTTTCCATCCCTTCACTTTCAATCTGTGTAGATCCTTTGTCCTGAGATGGGTCTCTTGTAGATAGCATATATGCAGGCCATGTTTTCTTTTCCATTTAGCTACCCAATGTTTTTTTTATTGGAGCATCTAATCCTTTTGCATTTAAGGTTATTATTCAATTTTTCCCCTTTGTAATGTGTTCCTTCCCCCTCTCTTTTTCTTCATCTTATTATAACAGTCTCTTTAGCATCTCTTGCAATGATTGTTTGGTGGAGATGTATTCTTTGTTTTTTTTTTTCTTCTTTTGTCTGCGAAGCTCCTTATTTCACCTTCCATTTTAAATGATAGCCTTGCTAGTAATTTTTGTTGCAAGCCTTTGCTTTTCATACTCCTTTCCATTCCCTTCTGGCTTGTAGTGTTTCTGTTGATAAATCAGATGATAGCCTTATTGTAGCTTCTTCAGTGCTAATAGCTATTTCTTGTTGCCTTTAAGATTCTCTCTTCATCTTTAAATTTTGCCATTTTAATTATGATGAGTCTTGGAGTAGGCCTCTTTGGGTTCATCTTATTTGGGAACCTCTGTGATTCCTGAACTTGTGTGACTTTTTTCCTCATCGAATTAGGAAAGTTTTCTGCCATTGCTTTTTCAAATAGGTTTTCTATCTCTTGCTTCTCTTCTTTGCTTTCTGCCATCATTATGATACAAATATTATTACATTTTATGTTGTTATTTCGTTCTTTTTAAGCATTTTTTCATTCTGTTGCTCTGTCTGGGAGTATTTTTCTGTCTTGTCCTCCAGCTTGTTGATTTGATCCTTTGCTTCATCTAGCTTTTCTTAAATTCCTTTTAATGTATTCTTCATTTCTTCCTGGCTCTTACTGATAATTTCTGTCCTTTTTCATGCTGGTGTAGTTCCCAGTAAGTTCCTTGTAGCTTCCATAAAGTTCCTTATAGTTCTCACTGAGCTCCTTGAGCATCCTTATAACCATTACTTTCAACTCAATGTCCGATAGTTTACTTGCCTTAATTTCATTTAGTACTCTTTCTGGGGATTTCTCCTTTGCTTTTGATGGGGGAGGGTTGTTTCTTTGTCTCCCCATTTTAGATAACTCTTATTTGTTTCTATGTATTAGATTCACCTGCTTTGACTCCGTCTTCATGGTGTGACCTTCTGTGGTAGATCTACAAAACTCAGTGGTGTAATCTTCTTGTTCTCCTAAGTTGGATGGTCTTGGGATGCCCTTTCTGCCTTTTATGTGGGCTCTCTGGTTGTAAATGGATTTTGGTTGTTAGGTTAATCTTTGGTGGGTCCTTCCCTCTGGCTGGCTGGCTGAGAGTCACACTGCCCACTGTGTCTTATATGTTGTTGTATAGAGCATGTGCTCTCTGTCTTCTCTCTGTATATGCCCCTGATGTCCTAAGTCTAACCATAGCAGCCAGATGTGATCCATGGTCTGTGGCTGTCTCCTTCAGATTTGGCTGATCTTCACTGTTCTGACCTGCTGCCATGCCACCAGCTCAGGGACCAGGTGTGGTTCATTTAATGAACTGGAAGATTTCCAGTATCTTATCCACCTGCCTCCAGAGGTGTCTTTGGTGCAATTGAGAGGGTGGGAACCCTGGGTTACTATGAGGTGCATACTCAGTCTTTGGAAAAATGATGGGAGTCTTTCCCTACCATCTCACCACGCATCTTGGTCTGTCCCAGATTCTTTCCAATACTGTATGGTTTTTGGTGAATTAGCTGTTTCCTGTGAGGGGCCAACCTGTGTAAAAAGGGCAACTGTTTCCTGCAGGGTGCAGATAGCAGCTCTGTGTAGGCACTGAGGGTGAGGCAGGACCTTGAACCGCCTTCATTGCACCTGTCTCTAACCTCTCTGCTCTGCTAGTTTCAGTGGATCAGGGCTCAAGGAACAATGCAGCTTGTAGTATTTGGTAAAAGGGGCACTTTCACAGCTTTTTCTTCTTTCCTCTGTGGAAATGCATCCAGCAGAAGGCTCCTGAGCCTGGCCTCACTGATCTGTTGCCTATCATCACGCACGTGGGGGTTGGACTCGGGTATCTGTGCAGGGACCTGCCCGGCTGCATTGAATCTCAGGTGTTCAGCTCCTAGGCATCCAGTCTCCAGCCTCTTGCTCTCTTACAGGAGACTCATGCCTGAACTCACACCTTTGTACAATCTCTTGCATGCCACCTGTGCGGTGTTGGGTCCAACAATCCCTCAGTTTGACTCTCTCTCTCTCTGGGTTCTTTGTAGTCAGAGTCATGCATGCATGTGAACTTAGGGTCCCTGCCCAATCTCAAGTCTTGTTTCAGCTCCTCTTTAAGAGAGTTTCTATGTGGCCCCTACACAGCAGTCTCAAGCCCTGGGAGTCCTGTTTCCCATGTGCTCCTCTGCCCCAAAAGTCACAAAGTCCCTCTTTGTCAGTGCTGGCCATACCCTTCCAGAGCCTCCAACAGTTATTAAAAAATGTTTTCTCTGGATCTCTCCTGGATGGTGCTGGGAAGACTCCCACAATCATATTACAACAAAGGCCTTTGACAGGGTACCCCCCACTCTCTCCAGTGATTCTCAATCACAGGTGGGCCTGCACCCACCATACTGTTTCTACACCCAGCACTTTCTTGGCTAACTCTCCACCCCCAGGGTTCGAAGCTCCTGAGCCAATCTGAAGTTGCCCAGAATCTGGGCAACCACAAGTGCCAAGTTGGGTGGCAGCAGCAGCAGTTGCTCTGCTAAGAAAACAGTTGCTCTGCTGAGAAAACACAGTCCACCACTCATGTGTGTCCTGATGGCTGCTCCTGCCCACTTTTCAGGCTCTCATTCACATACTCACACATGCTGTCATTGACTTTCTACTGGATTTTCGAGTAGATTATTCTGTGGTTTAGCTAAAACACCAGTCTGGGTCTGGAAGCAAGTGGGTGTAGCTCTTACATACTCTACAGCCATCTTGGATCCCCCAGGGTTTAAATATTTTTTTAATGGAATGGTACCACTTATCAAGCAAATAGTTTGCATTACGCAATAATTAAGAAGGCTAAAAGCTAGGGATACCAGAAGGAGAAGAGAAACAAAAAATGAAAGACATGTTCAAAAAAGTAATGATAGAAAACTTCCCTAACATGATGAGTGAAAATGTTAACTCAAGTTAAGGAAGCACAGAGAGTCCCAATTAAGATCAACACAAACAGACAACTCCAAGTCATACTATAATTAAATGGCAAAGACAAGGAGAGAATCTGAAAAGCATCAAGAGAGAAACAGCAAATAACATTATAAGGGAGCTCCAAAAAGGTTATCAAATGATTATTCAACAGAAACAATTCAAGCCAGAAGGGAATGGCAAAAAATATTACAAGTAATGAGAAACAAAAGCCTGCACCAAGAATATTCTACCCAGCAAGGCTCTCATTCAAAATGGAAGGAGAAATAAGGAGTTTCCCAGACAAAAGAAGACTAAAAGAATACACTTCTACCAAACCAGCATTGCAATAAATGCTAAAGGGTCTGCTTTAAAACAATGAAGAAACAGAGAGAAACAGGGAGGAACATAGGTACAAAGGGGAAAAATAGCAATAAATAAGTATCAATCAATAATAACCTTAAATATGAATGGATTAAATGTGCCAATCAAGACACAGGGTAGCTGAATGGATGAGAAAACATGACCCACGTATATGCCGTTTTCAAGAGACCCACCTAAGAATAAAAGATTGACACAGATTGAAAGTGAAGGGGTGGAAAAATATATATCAAGAAAATAGACATGAAAAAAAGGCTGGAGTAGCAATATTTATTTCAGACAAAATAAATTTTATAATGAAGGCCATAAAAAGAGACAAACAAGGAAATTTCATAATACTTAAGGGAAAATCATCAAGAAGATATAACTCTGACAAACATACATGCATCCAACACAGGAGCTCCTAAATATACAAGAAAAACCTTGGAGGACTTCAAGAAGGATGTACAGAGCAACACACTAATAGTAGGAGATTTTAATACCTCATTATCAACAATGGACAGGCCTTCCAAACAAAACAACACCAAAGACATTGTGGCATTGAACAACACTCTAGAGGAAATGGGCCTAACTGATACATACAGAACCTTTCACCCCAAAGAAGCAAAATACACATTCTTTTCAAATGCACATGAAACATTCTCTAAAATAGACCACATGGTAGGTCACAAGCCAAGCCTCCACAAATACAGGAAAACTGAAATCATACCGAGCATCTTCTCAGATCACAATGGCTTGAAACTAGAAACCAATCTCAAGGGAAAAAACCAAAAATTCTCTAACTCATGGAGACTGAATAACATGCTTTCAAGTAATGAATGGGTAAACAATGAGATCAAAGATGAAATAAAAAAGTTTCTGGAAACAAATGACAATGAATACACAAGAGCCCAAAACCAATGGGACACAGCTAAGACAGTCCTCAGAGGGAAATTTATAGCAATACCTACCTACCTAGAAAGGTCAGAAGGAGCTTGTACAAAGAACCTAACCATAAAGCTGCAAGAACTAGAGGAGCAACAACAAACAAAGCCAGAGCAAGTAGAAGGAAGGAAATCATCAAGATCAGAGCAGAATTAAATAACTTGGAGACTCAAACTACAATTCAAAGAATCAATAAGTCCAGGAGCTGGTTAACTGAATAAATAAACAAAATTGACAAGCCTTTATCCAGATTCATCAAGAAAAAGAGAGAGAGGACACAAATAAACAGAATCAAAAACAACAGAGGAGAAATCATAACTGATACTTCAGAAATACAAAAGATTGTAAGAAATGACTACAAACAACTATATGATAAGAAGTATGACAACCAGGGTGAAATGGACACATTTCTGGAAATGTATAATCTACCAAAACTGAATTCAGAAGAAGCAGAAAGTCTGAATAGACCAATAGCAACTAGTAAAATTGAAGAAGTAATCAAAAATCTCCCAAAGCACAAGAGCAGTGGACCAGGTGAATTTTAGCAAACATTTAAAGAAGAACTAACTCCTAATCCTTCTCAACTTATTCCAAACAATCCAAGAAGAGTGAAGACTCCCAAACTCTTTCGATGAGGCCAACATTTTTCTAATCCCAAAACCAGGTCAAGACACAACTAAGAAAGAAAACTATAGGCCAATATTTCTGATGACCATAGATGCTAAGATTCTCAACAAAATACTGGCCAACCAAATCCAGCAATACATTAAAAAGATCATACACCATGATCAAGTAGGTTTCATCCCAGGGATGCAAGGATGGTACAACATTCGTAAATCAATAAATATAGTATACCACATAAACAAAATGAAAGACTAAAACCATATGATCATATCCATAGATGCTAAAAAAGCATTTGATTAAGTACAGCAACCATTTTTGATAAAAACACTCAGCAAAGTGGGAATAGAGGGAGCATATCTCAACATCATAAAGGCCATCTATGAGAAACCTGAAGCCAACATCATACTCAATGGGAAAAAACTAAAAGCTTTCCCCCTAAGATCAGGAACAAGATAAGGCTGTCCACTTTCTCCACTTCTCTTCAATATTGTCTTGGAAGTTCTAGCCATAGCCATCAGAGAAGAAAAAGGAATCAAAGGTATCCAAATTGGAAAGGAGGAAGTCAAACTGTCATTATTTGCAGATGATATGATAGTGTACATACAAAACCCAATGGGCTCCACCAAAAACTTACTCAACCTAATTAGCAAATTTAGCAAATTAGCTGGGTATAAAGTCAATATCCAGAAATCAAAAGCATTTTTGTATACCAATAATGAAACATCAGAGATAGAAGTGAGAAAACAAATCCATTTACCATAGCAACAACAACAAAAAAAATAGGAATAAATTTAACCAAGGAGGTAAAAGACCTGTACTCAGAAAACCACTGAACACTGAAGAAAGAAACTAAGGAAGCTACAAATAAATGGAGGCATATACCATATTCATGGATAGGAAGAATTAACATCATTAAAATGTCCACACTACCCAAAGCAATCTATAGATTCAATGCAATCCCAATTAAAATACCAATGACAGACTTCACAGAAATAGAAAAAATACTTCAAAAATTTATATGGAGCCAAAAAACGCCCACAAATAGCCACAGCAATCTGAGAAAGAAGAACAAGGTTGGAGGAATCATAATACTGGACATCAAACTATACCACAAGGCTACTGTCATCAAAACAGTCTGGTACTGGGATAAAACAGACATATTGATTAATGGAACAGAATAGAGAGCCCAGAAATAAACTCAGGACCCTATGGTCAATTAATATTCAACAAAGGGGGGAGGAAAATAAAATGGAGTAAAAACAGTCTCTTTAACAAGTGGTGTTGGGAGAACTAAATAGCAACATGCAAAAAGATAAAACTAGACCACCAACTTACACCATACACCAGAATAAACTCAAGATGGATAAAGGACTTAAACATAAGCAGTGCCACCATAAAGGTCCTGGAGAAAAATATAGGCAGTAAAATTTTAGATATCTTATGCAGAAATACGTTTACTGATACTTCTCCAAGAGCAAAAGAAATCAAGAACAAATAAACAATTGGGACTATATCAAACTGAAAAGTTTTTCTTCAGCTTAAGAGAACACCAGCTAAATTAAAAGGGAACCAACTGTATGGGAAAACATATTTGCCAATGATGCCTCAGACAAGGATGCGATCTCCAAAATATATAAATAACTAATGTGACTCAACACCAGGGAGTCAGACAGCCCAATTAAAAAATGGGCAAAGGACCTAAACAGACAACTCTCTGAGGAAGACATACAAAGGGCCCAAAGGCATATGAAAGAATGCTCAACATCACTAGCCATCAGAGATACAAATTAAAACCACAATAAGATACCACCTCACACCTGTCAGAAGGGCAATCATCAACAAATCAACAAACAAGAAGTGTTGGTGAGGATGTGGGGAAAATGGAACCCTGGTGTACTGTTGGTGGGAATGCAGGCTGGTGCAACCACTATCGAAAACAGTATGGAGTTTCCTTAAAAACCCTAAAAATGGAACTGCCTTTTCATCCAGCAATTCCACTACTAGGACTACACCTGAAGAACCCTGAAACATCAATTCACAAGAACCTATTTATAATCGCCAAGTGCTGGAAACAACCTAAGTGCCCATCAGTGGATGACTGGATCAAAAAATTTTGGTATATTTACACAGTGGAATACTACACAGCAGAAAGAAAGAACTCCTACCCTTTGCAACAACATAGATGGAACTGGGACTGGAAAGTATTGTACTTAGTGAAATAAGCCAGTCAGTGAAAGACAAATACCATATGATCTCACCCATTTAGGGACAATAATGAATAAAACAAATAACCAAAACTGAACCAGATACATGAATACAATGAATAGATCTTCAGTGGGCAGGAGGAAGTGGGGAGGTGGGAGGAGAAGGCAAAGAAGGGGAGCAGTTTAGTCAAGGAACTAGTATGGAAGAACCATGGACCTGGACAAGTGGTACTAACTTTGGGTGGAATTGGTGGGTGGAGAAAGGGACAGAGGGGAGTAAACAGGGGATGGATGTAATACAACAACAAGAAAATTAAATATAAATAAGTAAATAAAGTTAAAATAAAATTAAAAAAAAAAAAAAAAAAAAAAGAAGGCTAAAAGCTAGTTTCTTGATAGGGAAGAGTATTAAAACCAGGAGAAGGAAGCTCTGAAACAAGTCTTGCAGGATGTACTTCAGCAATTATTTTTGAATTCCTGTTTATTAACATTGGTCCTAGATAGATGATATGGCAAATATGGAGTAAGGGACACTACACTCTGTATTTTCACCACGGCTGGCCACTTGCTGATCACAGGATGGATGGATAGTGTGTATTCTATCACAGGACCGACTACAGTGACATGGCTTTCCCTACTTTAAAAACTCCCCAGAGTAACCCAAGTTTGGCACATGCTAAGACAATGTTACTGGTGTTCTGATTTCTGTCAGGCTTTACAAGTATCTTCCCTGTGAAATAAATCCTGCTCTGAGGTGCCTCAGCTCCTGTCTGTCTCACTCTCTGGAGCCCCAGCACAATCCTGAACAAATGATGGGCCCTCAACTAGAGTGAATGGATGTAGGAAAAGTGGTAGAACTTATAAATATCTTTTGATTCAACAAGGGAACCATTTTTATCATGTTTTTGACAGGTTGCATAGACCCCAGCCTTTCCCATAGGGCCTGACAGAGTTCTCAAACACACAGCTCCTTACAGAAGGTCTATCTTGAAGCCATTTTTAAAGGGTTTTTCTTATCTTCTGTGTCTCTTCACAACCTGCTCTTCCTTTTCCTATATTTGTATTTCAGCTGGTAGCATGCAACCCCTGGCCAATTATTTAAGCACTAAAAATAGAACACCTGTTCTGAACACTGCCATCTTCTAGTTCCTTCAACTGCTGCTTTAGTTCAAGCCCTTTCTCAGGGACTTGTTTCCTCAGGACTCTTGTCATTCAGCCACCACAGTGATCATATCAATGCAAAGATGACCATGTCCCTCCTTGGCTAGAAACAAGTAAATTACTTGCCTACCATCAAGTAAATTTTGAGATACATGTAAATGAGCTGATTGACCTGAACTTGGTATGGAACATTAGGAAATTGATCCATGTTAGATTTATGCTATTTGTTTACTATATTTATTGGGGAACTAAATTTTGAAATTTATTTCCTTCCTTCCTTCCTTCCCTCATTTTCCTATATGCCCAACAGCAAATAAGCCAATATTAATAAAGATGTAAAGGAATTAAGACTTCTATAAGAAAGGAAAAACAAATATGAGATGACTAACTGAAAGAAAAATGAGTTTGACAGAGTAGAAGGAGGAGCAATACTAAGAGTAGGGGGATAGAGACAAGGCAAGGAATAAAGAAGAGAAAATTTACATTGTAAACAAAAATGTGAAGAAAGTAGAATGGAGTAAGAAAAAGGAAGTGTATAGTACTAGGTAAAGAAGGAAGGAAGGAAGGAAGGAAACCATAAGAGCTGTCTCAATGAAAGAAAAGTGATTTCAAGAGGATAGAGGAAAAAGGAATACTAAGAATAAGCAAAATGAAGTAGGAGAGAAGCACACTAAAATTTGAGACTTGAAATACAGAAATAGTGAAGATCTAGAACTAAAATTGAAGAAATGCAACAGTGACCATCATATCCACAATTAATGAGCAGAGACAAATAAAGGTAGACAGACAATAAGAGTATTTTAGGAACAACAGAAAGAATGTGAGATGACTAATGACAAGAAAAGTGTTTTTGAGAGGCTGGAGCGGGGATAATTAGTAAGAGTGTGTGGGAGAGAAACCAGATACAGAAAGAAGATAAATGAAATTTTAAATGAAAACAAGAAAAAGAAACAAGGTAAAATGGATTAGGGTGAGGGAGGAGTAAAATATAAGATTAGAAATAAACTATAATACAAAAACTAATGACCTAACTAACAGGCACAAATTTGAAGGGTAAGAAATGGATATTAAAAGTTGTGCAGGGCAGATAATAATGCAAATCTTTAAGACTGTGGTGGAATTCATCTCAGTAGAATCTAACTTTACCACTGTTTTGTCTTTCTGGAGCTGCCCCTGGTGATGTGAGATCATGTCCCAGTCTGGGCCTAGGCAACCTGTTCAAGACTACCAGCAATCCACAATCTGCGGCTATCTTCTTCAGTTGTTAGTCTAATCAATCTGTAATCAGCAGTCAGGCTTATCAACACAGGGTGAGGCAGAATAATTCTTTGGGCAGGGCTTTTGCTTCCCCTTAGGCTGATGTCACTTGGACTGAGCAAGATGGTTCCTGCAGTATGAGTGAATGGCTTAGCGCAGGGACCCTATTGGCCTTCACTCAGTTCTCTTCCCAAAGCCTCCATCCTCAAACTCTCCTCAAACATCTCTAGTCCACTCTTCCCCTCTTTGCCAGGGCCCAGAGTAAGTGGTTGCAAATGAAATTTTTTGTGTTGGCCCTTTAAAAGGCTCTCCACATCTTTAGCCATATCTTCCTGGCAGACAGAAATCCTGCCGCTTTACACAGTTGGGATATTATCCGGGTGCCTTTCCAAGTCTGGTGCTGTAGATTGGGAGCCCAGCCTGGGGTTTAGACCTCACACTTCTCAGGAGGAAATCCCAGCTGCCACTGAAACATCCCTCTGGCCATGGGACCCCAGCCAGCTCTCTCATGTCTCCTCTGCACTCCATGCAAGTCATGTTGTGGTGAAGTGGCTCTTGTCATCTTATAAGGCTTTTCTCCAGTCACTGCCCAGTTGGTCATTATGGATGACCTCTCTCTAATTCAGCTGCAATTCCAGACTGGCCCTGGGTGGAGGTCGGCGCAGCTCTCACTTACTCCTCCACCGTCTTGGGTCAATGGGCACAGGACCCTCCAGTGTCTCCATTCCCAGCTATCCATCCTTCCTGCAGCAGAAACACAATGGCATCCCTCCCCACAGTGGGTGGGTGCAGGGGATCTGGATCTGACTGGACAGTTACAGGGAGCCTGACCCAGGTCTGAGTGCATCAGAGCTAAACCCAAGACAAAGCTGTCCTCAGTGGTCAGTGGTGTGTGCTCTTCCTGGGTAATCTGTGCCCATGCTCCTCAAGCCCACACTGGTAGCTCATAAGCCTGTAAAGTACCTCTCATGGATTCCGTGATTTCCAAGGGGTGCAACTTGGAGACTAGTACCAAGCTGGTATAAAGAGCTGCTGCCTAATGGGTTCCACCATAAATGTCTGGCATGCAGGGAGAAGTGCTGGTGGGCAAAGAGAGGTACCCCACGTAGCTGGCTAGAACAGCCTCCACTCACCAAGAATAGTGCCTGTAGGGTGAGCCTGCCACCAGGCAGTTGCATCCCACCACTCACAACAAATCCCAGCAAAGAGCCTCAGCTCCTCTGCAGACCCCACCAGACAAAGGCACCTGCTGCCTAGGCTCCCAGGTCTAGCGCTATGCCAAGCCCTGCTCAGAGTCAAGGATATAAGCCTTTTCCTGTATTTCAAACATTATTTTCTGGATTGGACATTCATGAGAACATGGGACAAGAAACAAGATGAAGATAAAGCACAATGAGCTGTAATAAACCCATTAGGATGGCTATTATATTTTTTTTTTTTTAAAGTAACATAAAACTAGACTTGGCTGGCTAGAATGTGGAAAAATTGGAGCCTGTGTTCACTAAAAACAATATGGCAGTTTCTCAAAAAATAAAAAACAGAATTACCAAATGATCCAACAATTCCACTTCTGGGTATATACTCAATAAATTCAAACCAGGGACTCAAACAATATTTGTATACCCATGTTCAGAGCAGCATTGTTCACAATAGCCAAATGGCAGAAGCAACCCAAAAGTCCATTGACCGATGAATGGAGAAACTAGGTATGGTATATACATACAATGAAATACTATTAAGCCTTAAAAATGGAAAGAGGAAGTTTTGATATATACTACAACATGGATGAACTTTGAAGATATGCTAAGTAAAATAATGTAGTCACAGAAAAACAAATATTGTGTTTATATTGACATGAGGTACCTAAAGTAGTCAAGTTCCTGGGACAGAAAGTATAATGGAGATGGCAGGGATAAGGTGAAGAAAGGAATGGGGAGTTATTGTTTGATAGGTATAGGATTTCAGTTTTCATAAGGTGAAAAGAGCTCTGGAGATTAGTTATGCAACCATGTGAATGTGCTCAACACTACTAAACTATACTGAAAAAAATGGTTAAGTTTGTACATTTTTATACCATAGTTTTTTAAAAAGCAAGTTAGTTACCAAATACTTATGAGTACCCAGAAAACAATTATTTGTTGTATTTGCGGCCATACATTTAAATCATCATCATAAATTCTGAACACACCAACCAAAATTTATAAAAATTATAACACATATACGTATCAAGAAGGTACTTATATCTGAAATCTCTCCTACTTGTAATTCATCCTGCCCAAACCCCAAAGTGTATGTCCCCAAAGAATAACCATCTGTTTATCAAAAGCTAACTACAAACATCCATGGTTGGCTTTCAGCAAGCTCCAGAGCTGGGCCTTAATCTGCACATTCCCTTTACCCCTGCCCAGTCCTGAGTGTGACTCTCTCCTTCAAGCCTTCATCCAACTCACTCAAATTCCTCTCCCAGACTTTTCTCTACAGACTGTGCTCCTTGCAAACACCGCAGGGCCCAGAATCCAGTTCATTTGTGAATCTTGGATAGAATTTTCAAGTAACACTAAAACAAGTAACGGGGCTTCTCAGGGGTGGGTGTCCAGGACCAACTTTTTGGTTAATATTCTCCCCTGCTTTGTCATTATTATAGACTTCTAACATCTTCATGTCCTCAACTGCAGAGAAGAAAGCTCTCTACCAAGGGCTGCTGAGAGTAAGGATCCCTGTAACCCTACAGTCCCCTCCAGACAACCCCTTCTCCTGACACGGACTCTGGCTATTCACTATAAGCTTTGTGTTGCTGTGGCGCTGTGAGTTAGCCAGAGGGAAACTGGCAAAGATGCTCACAGAGGAAAAAATTCATGGTTTCCATATGGTTTGAGGACAAGTAGGTTCCTATGAACTAGGCTTATGAGAGTCCATGATGCTCAGGATGTGATCTCTATGTTGAAAAAGATTCCTTCTGGAAGTCTCTGGTTTTCTGTTGCCCAACACATTGCAAGGCAAGGCTACAGGAAGAGAATCTCTTCCTAGGCACTTCAATTGCCACTATTTCCTTCCCATCGGGCCTCCTGGGGGGATGGGCTCTTACACTACCACTCTGCCCTGAATCTCAGATGGCCCTGTCTTCACTCTAAACGGGTTCTCATGCATGTCAGTTTTCCTAGACAGAGGAACACTGAATTTGACACTCACAGATTCTCCACACACAGCAGACTCTCAAATGTGTGCTGAACTGTTAAAAGCATCTCAGTCCAAGTTTTCCATCTTGAGAAACTAATATGCTCTTGTGTCTAAGCAGCTTATTAATTCAGATTTAAATAAGCATTTAGTCAGGGTTCATAGTTATCTCAATGTTCCTCCAGTTTATTGCATGATGCTTAATTTAGGCTGAGAGTATTTATACCTGTAACATCAAAAAATATATAAAGGGCATGGCTACAGCTTTCATTTCTGCTTCCATCTGCCAGGTTGCTGGAGCAGTCAACTTCACAAGGTGTCTGCTTCCTATAAATCAGGGTAGGAAAATTTTCTCCAATTATGTTTTAATTCATGGGCTATCGCTCTCTAGCAGGTGGCAAGCTGATGGGAGCATGAAGTCAGGGAGATGAGGTATAAAGTAATTTTAATCTGAATTTTTACAAATGAGTATTGCAGAGGTGGCAGAGACAAAATATGTCTGTTACCCGAAGCCAGGTGAACATGAGGCATAATGGCATCATCAAATAACTCTAGAACCATCTCCTCAGCCAACTGTAATGCAATCTAAAATGGACTGTTTCTCACTTGAATTCTCTGATTTCCTTCATCCAATTCCTCATTTTATCATGAGGCCCTCTACCTATCTTTTGCTTGAGGGTCCTGAACATGACCTTGAGGTTGTTCAAACACTGCCGTGTAATTTGGAACTCACCCATGCCACAAAAAATGCATTCCTTTGCACAGTATGCCATTTTCTGCTATTTGGAACATCAGTACCCAGATTAGTAAAAAAAAAAAAAACCTTTCCTAAAAAGACCCATGTGTCTCATTAACATTTCATTCTAAATCTGTTTGCTAAATATTTACTAAGCATGTTTTTTTGAATGATACTTTAAGATACAGAAATTAATAAGATAAGCTTATGACCTTGAAAAACCTTCAATCTAATAGGAAAAATAGACACATAAGCCGAACTTTTACCCAAATGCCAGCCCAAGCTGGTCCTCCCCATGTTCCACATCTCAAAAACGGACACACCATATTCTAAGTTGTTTAAACCAAAACTACCCTTGATTCCACGATACCCGCTGTCTATAGCTACCACCCAGATTCAAGGAACTGGTGTCTTTCTCTTGGAGTAATAAGGATATCACTGTCTAAATGGTCTCTTGCTTCTATGCTATTTTCTCCAAATGGCATACATCCTATTTGTAGTTCGCACATCTTCAAGTTACTCTCCTCCTTTAGGCCCTCTGATGCTTCCCCAGCAACCTCGTAAAAGAGGAAACTCCTTTCAGTGGCCCATCAGGCCCTGCCTTAGTCTGGACTCACCCCAACCACTCTTCTTTGTGCTTACTTACTATATTCCCCTTACTCAACCCGTCTTTCTGCTTTCCATTTTGGAGCCATTGTGCTTGCTTTGTCCTCTGCCTAAAATACTATCCTGTCTGTCCCTTTCTTTTGCAGGGATATTACCTTTTCTCCACTCAAGTCTTACACTAAATATCCCCTCCACTAAATAAATGAGGAAGCCTTCCCTCATCATTCCATCAAATACTGCCCTAAACAGTTTATGTTAATTTCACTGTCACTCTCTGTATTTATTTGTAAATCACCTGTGATTGCTTCTCTCCTCTAGGTAGCTATAAACTGACCTTCTTGGTGTTGTTGGCAACTGTGCCAGGTACTAGAACCTGCCTCCTTCACAGGAGGTGCTAAGAAAGAAGTTGACAGGTGAGTGTCCATTACAAAGAAGAACAAAATAAGGATGACAGAAACAGCGTAATGTACCATGAGGAAGGGACACATCTTTAAATTGGGAAAGAAAAGCTGGAAATAGTTTTCAGAGGAGAGTTGCATTGCACTAAGATTTATAAGACAAGTGGATTGCATCTTAAAACACATTCCAGGCTCTGGAACTAGCAGAGGATGAGCCCCAAAGGCACAGCCAGCTATTCAGGGTGCGCCTGAGTGATGAGCAACACCAGACACGGAGATGATGCGCTGGGAAGGGCTCAGCTGGTGGAGAGCCTGAGTAGCATGGCAAAGGTGGGGATTGTATGTTTTAGACCTTGAGACACCATTGAAAAATTCTGAAGATGACAATTAGTATACTCTGACATATATTTTATAAACACTGAGAAGAACTATTTTAACTTAAATACAGCAAACAACAAAAAAATAGCATCACTTTTTGGAGGACTAGATATTCTCCTGTGATAAGAGGAAAAAAGAAGACTGAGATCCCATCTTTAAATGCAAGGGAAAGAAAGGCCCACATTTGTGACCCTGTGTCTCAGAGGATAGGCAGACTGCAGCTTTTTGGTATTCAAAGGCCTTGAACACCATATAGCATTTCCAAATGGCTTCCAAAGGAAAAGGTACCACCCTCAAGGACAATAAAGAAGACACCTGGATTCTAAGATTAGAACTGGGTCTTAGACTGGGAAATGACTCCAAGCAAGCACTCTTCATATCCCAACACAATTAAATTAGCCTAAAATATCAAATAGATGGATTGTACTATGTACTATGTAAACTGAAATTAACCTGAAGACCTGTATGTTATACTTGTTAAACCAAATGAGCATATAAATGATTCTGTAACAGGGTGCAGTGCATGGACCTCCTGCTAATAGGGGAACACCCCCACAATCTTGCCTACAAGCAGAAATTGAGAACAGTGAAGAATGGAAGGTGCAGCATTTAAAATACATTACTTAACAAAGGCAAATTAACAGTTTAGTGTCCTGATGTAAAGAAGGCTGCTGTGCAGGGCAAACTGTGTATGTTACTGTAAAAACATGCAGTGAATCATGACATAGCCCAGGGCCCTTCCCTGAAGGCCTGTGTGTCACTGGGAACTCTTGCCCTGACTAAAAATGGCAGCCAAAAGAGTCAGAAAAACTGGGAAGCTGACAAATATGGCAGGCTCTATCTAACACACCATAGAAAAGGCCAGATATGAGGTTACATAGGAAGTTTCAGGCCGAGCATTTAAATTAGGGTCAGTAAGTCAGAGTGGGACATGAGGTCAGAGGAGGCTTGCTAGAAGGTCTGCAGAGAAAGTCAGCCACAAGGTCTGCCTGGAGGTCTATCCGCAGAGGATGTGACAAAGCTGACAGGAGGGGAGGGCTCTGAGCAAGAAGGAGCACTCTCAGTACCCTCAAGGTTGGAACCTGTTAATAAAAACTATTTCCTTCAGCACAAATTGTTGAAGTGGCTGAGCTCCAGTTTGCCTATAAAAGGCAGTTACTAAAACTAAAATATAGCTTATTTCAATACAAACTTATTTAATAAGCACCATTCTCCTCAACTGATACAAGGAAATCAACAGCCTGCGATTGATTAGTTACAGCAGTAATGGAAAGAGGGAGAGGCCCAGCAGCCTGCTTCAGCCCCAGTGTTGCACTCACTGGCTATTCTTTTTTTTTTTTTTTAACTCAAGCAAGTTGGACTTAAGCTTACCTGTAAAATAAGAAATCCAGAAACATGATCAAAGATCCCTCTCAAGTTTAAACCCCTCTCAGGTTTAAACTCCTATGACAATAAAGAAATTCCTTACAGACATGGTCTGCTTTCCATGAGTTAGACTACTGACTTGAGCTGAAGGAGGGAATGTCATTGGGCCCAGTGTATGTGAGAAGGGCTGAGACAGGGGCCATGGGCAACGGGACAGACCCCAGGTTTGAATTAGCCCCATGGTCAGAGCATGGGCTGGAAATTAGAGGGGCCTGGACTTATACCAGAGTATCAACTACAAAACTGTGGGTGAGAAAAGATACATAAATTCTTTCTATGTGTAATGGGGAAAGAGTCATGAGAATTAGGAGGTAGAAGTAAGGTGCTTAGTACAGTGCTTGGTATACAGTAACTACTAAATAAATGATAGTTCTAGAAGGTGTTGTCAGTTTTATTCCATTTATTTAGCTATTAAATTTACCTTCATTGTTTTACATATTTTCTTTATAGGAAGATAAACTTATGGAACTGCACAAAACTGGAAAGGACCCTGAAGTCTTTTCTTTCAGTTTCCTGTTTTAAGACATTTTCATTATTACCATCACTTCACTGATGAAACCATCAAGCACCTGAGTAGGTAAGCTGCTTGCCCAAGGTCACCCAGCTATGAAGTCCATTTTATTGTTTGTATCCTCAGAGACCCCGGTGCTTGGAAGTTGTGAACATAATTTCCTGGGCTATGCTGTGCCCAAATAATCAAGCTGTTGCTGTTATTACAATAAATTTATAAAATGAGATGAAAGGGCCTCAGCCAAAGAGAAATTGTGTGCTGAGTAATCAAAGTGCCAACTCTAAAATATTAGACAGTTATGGAAATGATAATGAACCTTATAACAACCTAAGTAATGCTTATGCTGTTTAGCAAAAAAACAAAAAACAAAAACCCCAGAATATATAATCTCATTTATTTTGTGATTATAAGTAAAATTATGCACATATGTAGCCAGAGCCAGAAAGGAACCTGGAAAATGACTGTGGCTGATTTGATTACAAGGCATGATTGCAAAAGGGTTACTTTTATCTAGTGACTTTAATGGCACAATAAACACCACAGCAGTGATGATTACAGGACAGAATCTGCTGTTCACTCACCCTGGGTTGTATAACATGACTGCAGAGAGGTTCTCACAGGACTTCGAGAGGTCAGTCATGGACAGGCTGAAGGAGGGCAGAAGGCCACTCTAGAAGCAGACATAGGGCAACGCAGTTACTTAGCAGATAGTGGCCAGTGTTCCAGACTCAATGCTTTTAACAGGTGAGAAGCAATGAAGTGCAGACACTTCTCATTAGTATGCATACCAGCTGGTCTTTCAGAGGATGGCAAACTGGGGATGGTCTCAACCCTAAGCCCTCCACTAAAGACCACACAGTCCAGCATGCTTGAGCTGGGAAAACCAACCAGAAACTCTGCACTCTGATGGTCTCCCTGACCACACTGCACTCAAGTTGAGAGAAGGGGTCATGACATCTCTGTCACCCTGTTTCCCCGGCAGGAGCACTATTCCACCATCAGCAGTGCTCAGGTACAACTGAGTGATGCAGATGGAGTAGGGGAAGGGATGGAAGACCAAAAAATAAGAGTTGACCTGTTTTGCTTCCCTGGAAAGCTATTAGTGAATATTTTCTGTGACTGAATATCAAAAAGGACCCTCCAGGGAGACCCCGGGCTGAAACAGGTAAGAGGCTTCACTGGTCTGGACTAGACGAGGCCGAAGTTTCCAGCTTTCTTGTTATTTCCCACAGACAGCACTGGTAACCTCAGGTAGTCCTTACAAACACACGAAGATGTAGGGCTATCACTTCAGAGGTGAGGGGCAAACACTTCCAGGCTGGCAAGTCAGGGCTACAGCCCTGATACCCTATTTGCCAACTAGGGAACACGTTTGTCTCAATTTCTTATCTTGATCGTCTGTGAGATGGGGCTCGTAACAGCCTACATAGATAAAGTAGAAAACTATGCAGACACTCAGCACAGTGCCTGGCTCACAGAAATGCTAGCAGCAGTCTTTATCATCTTCCTCAGTCTAAGGACAGCACAGTGTCCCCAGATAGATCTATCTCCCTCTCATTTCTTCCCCTGTCTCTCTGGTCCTCCACCCATCTCCCACTTCCAGGGCCCTCTGGATGTCCCTACCCAACCAAGATGAAGTATCTAATTGTCCTAAGCTCACTCTCTGCTTCACACCCCAAGGAACTGCCAAGTAAATTAAAAAAAAAAAAGGGCAAACTTTTGGATGAAGCTGATACTGGGCTAACTCCAAACACAGATGCTCATAACTGGAAGTCACTTTTCTCTTTATGCACACGACATCCAATTCTTGTGGGGGAGGAAGGCTGAAGAAAAGGATCTAGAAGGAGCTAGTTTCCTTCTCTGAGCTTTACCTACTTGCTCTTCCACTTCATTGGCCAATCATCTGCCTGGAAACAATCAATCCAGGCTACAGAAACGTTGTAGTTCTATACTCCAGAAAAATCAAACTTTTGGGGCCAGTGGAGAGCCCCGCCCCCACCCACAGCCCTACCCAGGTCAGAAATGGCTTCTGGGTTGCACGAAGCTCACCTTCCTCTTCTCCCTGAGCTTGGCAGCCTCCTTTGGATGGTTAAAGCGAAACATATTGGTTCTTCCTAAGAGTATCACAGCACCTAAGAGCATATAAAAACAGTAATGAGTTTACACTACACAATCTGGTCAGCTGGTAACATCATAACATGAAATTTAATAGTTGAAATGCAATTTCTAGTGTACTATAAAACAATAATAATAAGGGGAAAGTTCAGTCTCAAAAGTCTGTTTACATAAGCCACTTCTAAATGTGCAAATACTTTTATTTTTATAAACAAGTATCACAATGCTTATGTTAACCAAGGTAGAAGTGATGGAACCAAGCATTAAACTATATTATATTTAAAACTTAATATATAGATAATTACACTTTTGATAGTTGAGAAAACAAGAAAATTAGTTCATCAAAGAGATATAATACAAAGTACGTGGTCACAAATATAAGAAATATTTACTAGCACCAGGAAAAGTAAAAATCTCAAAGGAAAGTGCTTTCAAATGAAAACATGGTAAAATTGACAAAGTACTGGTAACTATTACTAAACTCTCCTTCAGAATTTGACAGAAAAGAAACTGTATACATGTAGTGCTTACTTCCATGTGAAAACATAGCTTCTTGTTAAAACCCTGTTAAAATTGAGACTGTCAAATTAGACACACAAGAAAAACCCCTTTTTCATGGCTAGTGTCCTGCTTATTCAGAAAATGACTGCACAAGGCATACAAGAACTCAATGTAAATGCCCAAGAGTAACAAAATTGATGGGGCTGGGCAGCAAATTTCAACATGATTAAGCAAACACTTTCGAAAGTCAGAGCTGTCCAAAGTTGGTTCAGGTGCCAGGGAAGGCATCGAGCTACTTGTCACTAGAGACATCTAAGGAAAGTGATGCTCCGTAAGAGATTCACTATCTTATCCTGTCCCATTAACACCCGCAAGTCTACCATGCTTCAGAATGGAATCCCATGTTCAATCTTGTCCCTGAAAAAGAATGCAACTTATTTGTGAAGGTAAGACACACGTACCAGAAGTCAACCATGAAGGATATCATGTGATGAGGTGTGAAGCATTGGTGTGACAATTACAGGCTGCACCAGGTGTGGCAGAATTTTGCACTAAGGTACTAACAATTTGGGTCTCTCAGGACAGCTAGAGGACAAAAGAGGTATTCTAATTTGGGGTAACCACAGGTAAGAGCTAAGACTTAGGAAAACAGGCCTGTTATGTATGGAGAGGGGAGGGAATAAAGTCCACTTAAAATGCAGATCATCTGAAACAGCAACAAGAACTGGTATTAGATAAGTGACCATGAAACAGAGTCAGGGTGAAGAATCTGCATAAAAGGTCAGAAGTAGGGGCCAGAACAAAAATTCAGCTTTTAGATATGTTTTGTGTTTTACACACAACGTCTAAAACTATTATTAGTTGCCAACAGTTAAAAACTAAGTTTTTACATAAAAGTCTGAGTTACTTTCTGGATTCCCTTCAAAAATTGAAAGATACAGTATCAGTAGATCTGTGATATACTTGGCAAAAATCCCCAAGCAGCTAATGGCTTCTTCCTTTGGCCAGAGCATGTTCCCTCTGGTTGAGCACAGTCACTCACGTCTAATCTGCACCCTGCAGGTAAGAGCAAAACCCCAGACAGCTATCCTGGTGCTTCACACCCGTATGTCTGCCTGCCCACTGAACATATTACCTCAGGTTCTCAAAGATGTTTCCAATCTAACAGGCTAAGATCATAACAAAGGGACAAGTGAAGGGCTGATTCTGATGATGGTTCTCATTTAGTGGAAAAGGGGTCAATACACAAAGGAAAGAGGAGACTCAGAAGAGCAGCAGTGGATATTAACTGCTCTATAATCTGCTTATTCCCTCATATAAAATTGCGTTCCATATAGTTGTAAATTATGGAAAATAACCACTACGATAATTAAGAAGGGTGTTTCCCATGCTTTTCATGACTAGGACTCAGAACTATGTGCTACACAGAAAGTCAAAAGTAAGGAGCTTTGTCTAGCATATATGAGTATGTATTGTATTTAACCCTTAAAGTGACTTTAGAAATTAATGAGGCAGCATCATTAATAACTTATAATTCAATTCTTATTTTTTTTTCAAATCAAATGCCCAGCCATGCAGGCTGAAAATTACTAAAATATAATACTGGAAAAAGAGAATAGTATTTCACATATTTCATATCATACTAAATCACTGAAAATAATATTGCTGCCCATGCAATTCATGTAAAAATCCCTTTAAGGAACTATGAAAGAAAACAAAACTATCCATGATCTTCCTGTTTCCATCTAAATAATGTGTGTAAAATACCTGGTACATAAAAGGGGCTTTGTTAAGTCTGCTTTTCTTCTATTTCCTCTGTTGTACCCTTTTACTCAACAAACCTACTGACTTTTATAAATTTGCTTCATTTGTACATGATATTGCTGTTCATTCACTCATTCATTCAACAAATACTTAATGAATACTTGGCATAAGCTAGTTACTGTGATAAACACTAGGGGTACAGAGTTGAATAAGTCAGACATCTGCCTTGAACTTATGAAGTTTATAAACATGTAGGAGAGAGAAGTAAATTATCAAATAATTCCACAAATAAATGCAAAGCTGCCACTGAAGGAAAACTACCCTGCCTAGTGCTCAAAGAGTGCATAAAAAAGGGGTTAATTACAGCAGAGGTTAGGAAAGGATGCCCTTAGAGAGCTCATGCTTAAGACAAGCTCTGAAGATCAGGGGATGGGGGAATGTAAAAATGATAACAATGATGACGATGATGATAATGATTGGAAGACAGCTTTATGTCTATAGCAGAGGAAACAAAGGAAAACATTGAACAACCTGAGGCTTGAGAGAAAGGGACAGAAGACAAAATCAGGCTAAAGTGAAGCATCTCGTATGTCACATAGGTAAAACAGGAAGACACTGAAGGGCTCTGTGTAGCAGCATTACATGATTAGATGAGTTTCAGAAAGGTCATTCTTTCAACTGTTTGAAGACTGAATCAAAGAGGGCAAAGGCAGATTCGGATAAACAAGGTAGGAGGCCACTGTAATAGTGCAGGTCAAAGGTGATAGTGGCTTAGAACTGGGGAGGAGGGATAGAGAAGGGAACTAAACTAATTAGGAAGATGTCTAGGAAATACAATCAACAGGAGTAATAATGGTCTAGATGTGCCAACAGGGAGGTATGGAAGGAGGCTAGTGGGGTTTGGCCTGCATAACTAGTTGGGTGGTAGGTTGTTGACAGATTGAGAATACTAGGAAAGAACTAAGATTGTAATACACAAAAAAATCATGACTTTGGTTTTAGACATAATGAATTTGAGAAGACTTTAGCAGGCAGAAATATGGGTCTGAAACTCTAAAAGAAAAACCTAGGATACCTATCAATCTATCTATTTTCCAACCTACCTACCTAGTTATATATGTATATATAACACATACACACACACACACACACACATATATCTACCTTACATCTGTGTGTATATATGAGCATAAAATATATAGGTATTATATATGTGAGTGTGTGTATCACTCTCTTTATTTGCGAGTCATCTCTAATAAATGAAGCCATAGATGTGGGGGATGTCACCTGAGGAGAGACCCGAGAGGTGGAACCAGCTGAGCACTTTGAATGCTGGCTTTTAATGGCCAATTAGAGAAGGACAAACCTGGAAATGAAACAGAGATGGGGCCATCAGAGAGGAAGAAGGAAAACCTCAAAAGCCAAGGGAAAAAGTGGTCAAGGATGCAGAATGCTTCAGAGAGGTCAGTCAAGATAAAAAAGATTGAAAAAAGCCACCAGTGTTGTGGCACAGAGGTCACAAGTGGCCCCAGTGACAGCATTTAGAGGGTGATCAGAAGCCAAATTGAAAGGTATGTGGAGTGACTGAGAGCTAAGTAACTGAGTACAGACAGATAACTAGTTCAAAAAAGCTATGTATAAACAAAATGACAGAGCTGGTAGCTGGATACAGATAGTTTGCTGTGTTTCTGTTAAAAGGAGACTCATGCATATATATTAAAAAGAAATATGAGAGCCAAAAGAAAATAATGGAATGAATGAGAATGACTGTAAAGTTTGTGTGTGACACCCAGAGCGTGGGTCTTGCCTGAACTCATGGTGTGGCCAAGTACCAGTCACTGCTTAACCCCTGCAGTCTCCTTTAGTCATCAAACTGGATATGGTACCTTCCAGACATAAATTCTCTTCAACTATGAACTTGATCTGAGGTTAATCACAGCAGATGGACTTTCTGTGATGCACTTGTAACTTTTAGAATATATTTAAGCCTTCTTGAAATATATGATGGCTTCTTTGAGACTACTTTCAGGGCCTATTAAATACCGGAAGAAAGACAAATTCCAAATAGTCTTAAAAGAGGAAATGGCATTGGTGAAAGGGTAGACAAAGACACCTGTTAACAACAACAACAACAACAAAAGGCTGCATTTAGACCTGTGAATAAAACCACTGAAGGTTGGTTTCACTTGAAATAATCTCTTTTAATAATTCAGGTACACTGAAAAATGTTAAACATTTACACATTTTTAGAGACTTTTAAGGGGTATAGGGATAATAATCATTAGTATCACCATAAATTACTTTTCCAAATTTTTTATGAGAATTTCTAATTCGGCTACAATACAAATCAATCAATTTTCTATTATATGTCATAGGAATATTTCTGAGATGATGATGTATGAGTGTTTCATTCTGACTTACAATTAATAGAAACATAAAAGACAACTGCATGGTCAAATGAAACATGAGTTTAGAGGCCAAAAAATGAAGCCGTTTGATACTGTGCTTTGGCACTTCATATTCTGAATTTAATTTCTTCAGAATGTCACCCCCATCCCCACCCCTGCATATACACACAGGCAGGATAAAACAGTATGCTAAAGTATGCTCAGTGAAAAAGACATTTCCATTTTTGATAGACTATTCAGGAAAAAGAAAAAGAGTTCTAGCTGGGAACACATCATTCTCTGGAATGGTACTAAGAGATTTGGGTAAGGTAGGATGGGTGAAGTTCTTATTTCATTTCCTGATTCAAATAAAAAAAAAACTTGTGTGTGATAACTTTCCTTCTGATTAAAAATATCTTTAAAATATTTATATTAAAATAAGTTATGCTGATGGCTCCATTTTGGGGACCTAATAAAGAGAAAGTCTGATTTCAACTAATACATACCAGTACTTAAGAACACATTAAACAATGTGTTCTACAGTCTTGAATTTTTGTGAAACTTTGTTATTTACGATACCTAAATTACAGTAATTTTCTCTATATAGAGAAATAATATAATTTTTCTCTATCACTGGCTTTGGGCAATGATGGAGAAGATTAACATTTGCCATAGTGTTTGTGGTGGGTAAGAAAATTCCATATGAATAATAATGAATTCAAACAGGGCACACATCTGGGGTTGAAGGTTGGCTCAGGAGATGATGGGCACTGGCATCAAGGGTAGTGGTTGTCAGGATCAAAGCACGCCAGCAAATCATCAGCCAGCATTTGTGAATGACATAAATGCATATGACATCTTACCAAATAAACACACAGGCCATCCTTTTCTTTCCTATGCCTGTAATACAAATATGGATTTACAATTTCCTGCCTTAGATAAATCACTTAAATCCTGTTTAATCTCGGTAAAATAAAATTTCCAAAATTAGATCATTGGACTATGGAGAAGAAAGAAAAGGAATCTTCAATCTTTGTTACTGAGGTTTCCAGCCAAATAATCCATTGAGAACTATTTGTCCAATTGCATGAACAGACTGAACTTGGAGCTTTATAAAACTTCAAGATGTTTCAGTCCCATCCCCAAAGATATTTTTAGATGTATATGGCAGCTGATTTTTTTCTTCTTAAAGCCTCAAGGGCTTTCCTTCCTTCTGAAGGAAAATGTAGAAAGCATCTGAAGTAATTAGAAGGGATACCAGGTAGACAATAAAGTAAATTCAAAGGTATGAATAAGAGGCATTACACTAACTGCTCAAGCTATTAGTAACTTTCTTGACTTCATTTTCTTTGTTACCAACACTACTACTTATTCTGTTAGTAAGAACCTCAACTGTCCAGGTCTAGCTTCCCACAACTCCAAGCTGTCAATATTCCATTGTTCTTTCTAAAGTAGTTCTTCCGAAATGTGTCCCTTCTTCTTACACTCCAACAGTCACTTACCTTCATTAAGCCCTCTTTTGTTCCTGTTCATCTTCAAGCTACATAGCTCCACATGAGCTATGTAAGCACTGCACTGTCCTTCACCACTGCTACCACACCACCCAACAACTGAACAGGTAGCACATTCCATAGAAAGTTCAGGCCACGGGTCTGGGATTCACAAGTCCCACACACTTGCCATCGGTCTTCCACTGCTCCTTCTCCCCACCTTGGCTGCTTTCTGGTCTTTAGATATTTCTCTAATGTACACTTTAGTCAAAGCAGATCTAAGTTGCTTTTTCAACATGTATCATCATGGCTAATACATTATTCACTTCAGAATTCAGCTTTGGGTAAATTAATCCTTTTCCATCAGTCTAAAGCTACCCTATGAGAGGAGTTTTGATTCTGCATGAAATGAATGAGTACAATTGTCCCTGACTCTCCCACCAAATATCACTCATTATGCAGGTAGCAGGGATTTGGGACACCTCAAAAGTAAATAGTAGCTGCTGGGTTGGAGAAGACCAGCATCTGAAACACCACTGAATTGGTAGTGAATTCACCACTTTTTTCCTCCAGAGTTCCCTTGCTTGGTCTAGGAGGAGGTCCAAAAGTTAACATCAGATGATGCCATAAGAGAATTTCTGAAGAAGCCCTCAAGTTCAGGTTCAAGGAGGAGGTAGGAGGTCCCCTGGAAGCAACAGTGGCAGCAGCAAGGAACTCACAGATATCTCTACCCCCAAGGAAGGGAAAAGTCCCTTTCTAATCACAGGAGTTGTGATCCCTGAGAGGGCGGGGCAGACCTCTGTTGCTTCTTCCTCTCTGTCCTTTCACTGCTTGGCACTGGACATGGGTACAAGTGCAAGCAGAACATGAGAAGTAGTATGAAGCTCCGTATTTCTAGAGAGATGATAGAAAAACAAAGACCCTTGGAAGATGGTATAGAGGGAGAAGTTTGGGAAAGCATCCTCATAGAATTGTTTATGAATTCTTCGGCCACCCTCAACATATGAAGACTTGGCAAACTGAACTAGAACAGAGACCACTGGGCAGGTCCCAGACTAGCCACTGGTAGGACACACATGGGAAAGACTAGAATGGCCAGCAAAAGCTTTGAAAATTGAATTGACATTAGAACTAGAATTGTAGCCCACAGAGGCTGAGTCTAACTTATGGCTTTAACCCAGCCAGGTCAATTGCCTACTAAAACAAAACAAAACAAAACAAAACAAACAAGAAAATAAAATCAACACCTCCCAAGAAATTTAAATAAGACTCAGAATCCCAAAACATAGTATCAAAAACATCCAGGAAATTTAACATTACTCAGCATATAAAGAACTTCTGACTTAAATTACAAAGAAAAAAAATACTCAATGGATGTTAATGCTGAGATCAGAAATGGTGTTATTTGATAAAGACTTTAAATCAGCTATTATAAAAATGTTCAAACAAGAGAGAACACTCTTGAAAGGTAAAAACAAGTCAACAAATAAAAGATATAAGGAATCAAATATTAATAAACTAAAAATTATATATATTAACCAAAATAAACCTAATGGATGAGATAAATAGCAGAATGGAGATGACAGAGAAAGAGTCCATGAACTTAGTGCCAGATCAATTGAAATTATGTAATCTGAAAAATGAAAGGGAAGAGTTTACCAAAAGATAAAACTAAGTAAACAGAGTCTCAAAGATCTGAGACAATACTAATATTTAATAGTCATGTAATTGGACCCCCAGAATAAAAAGACTATAATGAAGAAGAAAAATTTAAACAATTAATGGCTGAAAACTTCCTAAATCTGGAGAAAGGTATAATCCTACAGATTAAAGAACATCAGCAAACCTCAAACAGGTTATTGGCAAGAAAACTGCACCAAGACACACTGTAAAGTCATCCTATGGGATGTAAAACTGAAAATGAAAGTTTAAAAAGGAGCAGAAACATCACAAAAACTAGACATGATGAACCAAACAAGAGAACAAAGGAGTTAAAAAGATTGACAAGTGGTTGTCTTGTGCCACAAAGTCTGGGGCACCAAGAAACTGACTTCAGCATGATCAGCTTTGGTCAGCTCTTCTCATATATGAGTGTGCATCAGAACCACTTTAAAAAAAAAAAAAAAAAAAGGTTGGTAGGCTCCATCCCTATATTTTCTGACTCAGTAGGTCTCAAATGAGCATTTCAAAAAGCTTCCAGATAATGCTGATATTGCTGGTCAGGGACACTCTTTAAGAACGACTGCCTTTAGGAATAGTCTTTAAGAATTATTAGGGCTCTGACATTGAACGGATCTACTGAACTGCCATTGCGCAAGCCAGATTTTCAGGTCACAAATTTGAGGACAAAACCTAGTAAGTGTTTATGGGCAAGTGCAGGTAAGTCAAATAGGAGGTCAGACATTGGTATCTGCTTGATTTCTGTATTGTGTAAATGGCCTCTTCTGTTCCCTAGATGCCTTGGCTAAACTCCTGGTAGATCTGTGTTCCTTTACAGTTCCACTAAAATTATTTTTTAATTTGATTTTGACCAACTCGAACCAGAATTCCAGCAAATTAAAATTTTATCAAAGGCTCGTCAGTTCCACTCCCCAGATAATCACCTGTTCTCTCTTTTCTGAGTGCTTGAGTAGATGCAAATATATTTTGGCACTCAGGCATAACACATTCAAATGCACCTAGGTGTGAATTCCCCAGATGTAGTGTCTGCAGCACTTCTAAAAGAAGAAATGAAAATTCAAGTTCTCTGAAAAATCAACAAGGAAACCAAAGGAATCCACTGACATGAATAGAAAAATTAAAATAAAATAAAAGTAAAATAAAAATAATCAAAATAAGAGAAAATACTTCCTGGTAATTGTAGAGCAAGTGCTATTTTACTTATTAATTATAATTCAATTGATTTTTTTATTATTTCATATTAAGTATATGAAAAAAAGAAAAATCTAATGTCTGAGACTACCAAAAACAACTCAAGGCCTATTGTCTAGACACCATGGTCAAATTAATGCTTTCTTCTCTAGCAGCTGCCTCCCCTTTCTATAGAATTATACAATAAAATTATTCTATGAAATAATACCATAGAGCCCTGGCTGGTGTGGCTCAGTGGATTGGCACTGGCCTGCAAACTCAGAGGTTGCTGATTTGATTTCCCAGTCTGGGCACATGGCCAGGTTGTGGGCCAGGTTTCCAGCCAGGTCCTTAGCTAGTGGCAGGTGAAAGGCAGCCGTACAATGATGTTTCTGTCCCTTTCTTTAAAAAAAAAAAAAAAAAGAGAGAGAGAGAGAAAAGAAAGACAGAAATAATACCACAGAACTATCTACAATATTGTAGGAGTGAAGAAAACCAAGTGTCAGAAAACAAGTCAATTCAAGAGTATGGTTAGATGAAATGCTACATATCCCAGTAAGTGTTTCTGAATTTCTGGATAAACTCAAAAAAGGGAAGAAAAGTTTCATAGAACAGGTTTTAGCAACATGTATTATATATGCAACCACATTTAACTCTGACAGCATTAGCTAATGCTTTTCATTTTAGTGCTATTATCAGATAAAAACATTCCTGTAATTTAAGGCAAAGGAAGTACTGTTTATGCAGTCTGAAAGGAGGGAAGCTATTAACTGATACAGGTAAAAAAATTTCCCCCCAATGGTGATAATCTGCTAAATATAAGTCAATCTCTTATTAGTTGACATTCACAAGAGTCTTAAGTTATTTAGATAAAGAAGTGGTAATTTGCAACATGTGCTTTGTAATGGCACAGCCCAACTAACACATTTCCAAATGAATAGTAATTTACTAATAAAGAGACACTTAAACACTAAATATCAGCAATAAACTGGAAACTGGTTGTAAAATGATAGGGACCTGCTGGCAGTGCAGGGGGCATCAAGAATCCAGGCAAATGTAGAGTTAATATGGTTAGATCATTGTGACTGGGTAAACATCCATCTGTACTCTCTGTTCTTGATAGCCTCACTTAAATTGCTTCATAGGTAAAAGCCACGGTAGTTTTCAGAGTTAAAATATAGTGCTATTTTCCAATTATTATTGTTTTAATGAAGTCTATATACTTTATTTTTGCTTTAGTCTTCTGTTCCTTAAAAAAAAATCTTACAGATACAGTAAAAAAATTCTTCTCTAGCCCTCCTTAATAATAATCAAAAACTCTCCTTTCTTTTCCAGAGGTTAACACTATCTGAAGTGTCAACCCAAGGCCATTGTCACAAATTCAACACCAAAAGGAGCCCCCAATCTGAGATGCAGTGGGAGAGGGGCTTTATTCAGTACAAACAGTTCAACTGTAATAAAGTCTGGCTGTGGAACAGCACAGCTGTGAGACAGCTCAACTGTTAAACAGCCTAGCTATGGAATAGCTCCATAGAGGTGGTCCAGATAAGAAAGCTCTGGTGTCACTGCTCAGCTCCACTATTGGTTGCAGCTCAGCTCCAGTGTTGCAGCTCAAATGAGGGGAAAGGTAATATTCAGTGTAAACTGTAAGTGTGCTTCATTAAGGCACAGGTGAAGGTACTTTAAACAGAGCCGAGTTCCCATTCCCAGTCTCTGATTGGTCTGTTCTCATGCAAATGAAGATTCCAAATCTTCACTGATTGGTGCAAATAACACCATCCTGACTGATCTGAATAAAGCTGCTGATATGTCAGTGAAGATGTAAATAAATATTTAGCTGTGAAGCCCTGATTGGTCAGGGCAGGTCTTTAGCCCATTGGTTGATTTATGAGCTTAGGAGCTCCTTTATAACGGTCAATTCAGACAGCAGGAGCACAATGCAGGAGATGTCACAGCTCAGTGCAGCCTTTCCCTGAAGCTCAAAAAGCATAGAATCCCTCTTTAGCAATGACTACTATACTCTGTTTACAAATGTGTACCCAATTAGTCACCAGGAGTTCTTAACAGGCACTTAACATTCTCAAGGTCAATAGTAGGCATGAACTAGTCCCATTCACATTTTTTAATTTTTACTACACATAGAGAGGCAGGAGGCAAAAGGAGGTTTATAGTTATTTGTATGGAAAGTAATACAATAATTAATAAACAATAATAATAACCTTTGCAACAACATGGATGGAACTAGAAAGTATGCTTAGTGAAATAAGCCAGTCAGTGAAGGACAAATACCATATGATCTCACCCATTACAGGACAATAACGAACAAAACTAACAACAAGCAAAACAGAACCAGATATATGAATACAGTGAATAGGCCTTCAGTGGTCAGGGGAAAGGGCGTTAGAGGGAGGGAGGAGGAAGAGGCAAGGAAGGGGAGCAGTTTAGACAAGAACCTAGTATAAAGGAACCATGGACATAGACAACAGGTGGGATTGACTTTGGGAGGGGTAGGGAGGGGGACAGAGGGGAGCAAAAAGGGGATGGATGTAATACAACAACGATAAAATTAAATATAAAAAAAGAATAAACTCTTACACATCCTCAACTATAAACCTACTTTGACACACCCCTGTATTTTTGTTATCACAAAAAATACGTATTTTATATTTTCTGTTTTAAAAACATGTTCAAGTTCTCACTTTAAAAAATCAAGGTGAGGTTGAGAATTCTAACCTTTAATCTCTGAAGAACTACATGTTTTCTATTGATGAAGCTTTCAATCTTAAAAGTAGGTGTATCGTTATATGCTTCTCTCATGCAATGTTAGAAACAAAATCATCCTGTATTACACTAGCCTAAGACTTGTAAATGACATTTATACTCAGTGTATGGTGTTTTAACATTGGAACATAGAATGTTTGTCAATTTTATTAACAGTGATATTGAGAAAGCTGTTCAGTAACAGAGAAGAATGCCAGAGGAACTCAAGCCCATCAGATCTGAAACGCAAGTCACCATGGTAATAAAACAATCAAGAGTACACCAAAAGGGGAGAAATTCTGACAACTAACCTTGAATGCCAATTGGAACTGCTACTTTCTTAGGGCAAATTACATCTTCCATACAGAAATCAAACTTCAGCCCGAGTCATCACAAGCTTGAATAGTCTTTTCTTTTTAAACAAATTTTCAATTTAGGTAAAAGTTTAGAGAAAAGCCACTTAATAAAAATATTGCATGGGGACCCTGGCTGGCATGGGTCAGTGGATAGGCGCCAGCTTGCGAACCCGAAGGTCACTGGTTCCATTCCCCTATCAGGGCACATAACCAGTTTGCAAGCCAGGTCTCCAGCCAGGTCCTTAGCTGGAGGCAGGTGAAAGGCAACCATACATTGATGCTTCTCTCCCTGTCTTCCTCCCTTCTTGCCCTCCTCTCTGAAAATAATAAAATCTTTTTTAAAAATCCTGCTTTTAAATATATATATATATATATATATATATATATATATATATATATATATTGCATGGGAAATAACAGTTATTTATCTGCCATGCCTAAATCCACAAGAGAATTCAGGACATAATCATTGCTACATAAGCAGATGACAATGAAATGATAAGCTGTTTCTTTGAAGTATAAAAAGAATCAATCATCTTTTTAAAGGGAAAGGATAGAAGGATAACCCCAAATATTAAATACTAAGTTCCAGGAAGTTCCCACATTAAATAATCTGTACTGTAAAAGTTCCTCTTTCAGTATGTTGTTTAGAACTCAGGACCAATTTTCCCACAGAAGCATCATTATGCATAACAGCTAAGTTTCCAGGCAAATCAGTGAGAGACTTGTTTAACCCCTAACTGGAGCAATGGACACTGTCTGTGATCCACTCAATTTTCTCAGCATCCAGTGGCCAGAACTATGGTGTAAGGTCCAAGGGCTCCAGAGAAGCATGGCTGGAACAAGGAAAGCACATAAAGGAAATAGTCTGATGGCCGGAAAATAAGGCAAGTTGGACCTACAGCCAGTGCTGAAGTTTGTGGACTATTTGTGATTCAAGCATTGCTTATAATAAAGAAGGCCCCCACATTAATCCCCACTATAACTCCTTCTCTACTTCTACAAGAATACCAGACTGCATTCTGGGCATCTGAAAAAAATACTGCACAAGGCCCACAAGTCCTAGAGTCCAGGTACTGAATTGTTTGGACCTCGCTTTCCCCATATGGTTTTATATTGATCATCTTAAAAGTCCTTTTTACTTAAGAAACCGGTAACAAACATTAAAATGAAAATAATTATTATAGAATAAAGGATTTTCTTCCATATTTGTGGGCAGTTAATGTATATAGTTATGTTCAGAATTGTGTATACATAAATAAATATAGTTGATCAAGTCCATATACTAAATGTTTCCAGTTTTATTGGAAGAAATAGATAAAAATTTAAATACAAGACACATTCAGAATAAAGAGAAGTCCCAAGATGAAAAACTATTCTTAAAATGAGAACAAACCAATTTTAGAACAAAATGATTCCAAAATTTTGTTGAAAAAATTAATAGGCATGAATAGCAAAAACATCACTCAGATAAAAAAGAAATTACATTATAATGTAACAAGTTTTAAAACTGTGTGATAATGGTGCAAAAGTAGAAATATATAGGACTAGAACAAAATGAAAAGCCAATAAGTAGATATATATACTATGTGTGTTTTCATTCTTGTAAACAAATTGCTTCAAAAGGGAGGTGGGTGTAAGGTAGGGAAAGGTTATAATAAATGATACACCAATGCTGGGAAACTAAATTAGATCTATACTTTATATATCAGTGACTTCCAGATGTATTAAACAATTAAGCATTTCAAAATGAAATCCTGAAAAACATAATTAAATCATGAGTAAGTAACAGAGAAAAAGAATAAAATGTTTACTAGCTCATGGAAGATAATGAAATTATCCCAAAGATTTCTTTATTGCAGTAAAGAAATCCCAAAGAAAAATACAGTCATGTAAAGCAAATAAACAGTAGACTTTAAAAGTAACAAAATTATATTTAAACAGAAAACATAATATTGGGAAAATAGCTAAATCAAAACTGAAAAAGTGGTTATAAGGAGTTATACAGTTACACAGAATACGCATTCAAATTAATCGAGGGAAAAAAATACATGATTTATTTCCCACAATTCTGGCAGGCAATAATGTAACTGCTCTACTCATGTGTTAAGGATGATATTAAATACCAGTACAACCTCTTGTAAAACCCTGTAACAATAAAAACAGTCATCAAAACAAGGTTATTTGCCTCTGACCTGAGGGACATAAAGCCAGTACAGTGATCCTACTTTCATTGTGACCCCTGCACCACCCCTACTGCCTAGAGGAACAGCCGCAGAACCTCTGCCTGGGATTCTAAAAGAACAGACAGGTGGTCTGGTTGTGATCTAGATCCAGTTACATAATTCACTGGTGGGGCTCTCTGTCAACTGCGTACCCTTAATTACCCGTGTTTTGTACTAGGGTCGGGGTGTTCCCAAGCAGGGCTGCCGTTGCAGAGCCCCACATTGTGACCTCTTGTCTGCAAGCCAATTATGATAACTTACTGAGTTCAGGAAAGAAACAGCCTCTCACTATGACTAACACTGCTTCCTGGAAAGCACCGACTTCTCCATCCCATATGGCCAGGGCCCTTGACCTGGCTGCAAAAAAACAGGAAATAGTGCTTTGGTAATAATCACTAGATGCTCATGTATCCTTGGCTTGGGCTGGTCACCTGCTATTGCTGACCTCTAAACTTCCTGGCCAGCTCCAGGGTAATCAAGATGTTTCCTAAGCTCAACTTACCTTGCAACTAAAAACTACTAAGTAAAAAGATGATGGACAAATGAACGAATGGGTGGATGGGTGAACGGGAGGATAATGTGGAGGTAGGGACATAGGTGAGTAGTCCATCAGTTGCTTTTAGAACATCTTTGATGGACTCTAAGCACCTCTTATAAAAGCATGATTATCCTGGTCCATGCTATGTATCCTTCATTTCTGAGATAATTCCTTGCAACTGACTTCTGTTTATGATGTGGCTAACACCATTAAACTACATGCTTTCCAGTCCCCATCTATCCAATTCCTATGTCACAACAGGTATGTAAAAACTGTAATTATAAAAACTACATAATACACAAGGACTTAAAATATAATTTCATTTTCTTTCTCTCTTGCATAAGTCAGTCCAAAAGCCATCAGGCAGGGCTGAGCAAAGTAGACATCTGGTTGGCATATGGCACAGGATGAGGAAGGTTTTGCACTAAGAGAAGGGTAACAGCACCCAGCATGGGTGTCACAGCCTAAGAAAGAAGAGGGGGAACCCTGCTTGAAGGGGGGAAAGTAGTGACAGGATACTGGTTACATAATGGGAGGTAGGTTTGTCACATTCAGAAAAGGGAGCTACAAAAAAGAAAAAGGAGAAAACTAGAATGAACTCTATGGTATGGGGTTGAAATTAAAGGTGCTGGGCCCTGGCTGGTGGCTCAGTGGATAAGGCCTGTGAACCCAAAGGTCGCTGGTTTGATTTCCAGTCAGGGCACATAACCAGGTTGCAATCCAGGTCTCCAGCCAGGTCTGAAGCTGGAAGCAGGTGAAAGGCAACCATACACTGATGCTTCTCTCCCTCTCTGACTCCCTCCCTTCCCTTCTCCCTGGAAATAATAAATAAAATCTTTAAAAAAATCAAAGGTGTTGGTGTGAATTCCTTATTAGCAATATAGGTAGTAAACTATATTTCAATATAGCAATATTAATAAAGTTATAGATGTGAATGTTCTCTCTCTCTCTCTCTCTCACACACACACACACACACACACACATTTTCTTTAATTATGTTGACTGATGGATCCAAGAGCAAGGAAACCTCAGTAGCAACGAGCACACCAAGTGCCAAGATTTTGGTTTTTAAATCCCATTCTCCACTAAAAGGAGTCAGGCTTCTTGGAGAACTCACTGATTCCAAGGAGGTAGAAGATGAGCCTGAAAAGTGTTCACAATGGCACAAGCCAAAAAGACTTAAAAGGAACTCCCATTGGCCGAATCTGGAAAATTTGAACATCAAAATAATGATAGAAATAAACCAAAATGTACCCAATAAAATAGACTCCGTTGATCTAAATTAATGAATGTATAAATAAATGGTAAAAAGATAGAGCTCCCTTAAAGTAAAAAGCCAACTTTCATTGTAAAAGTATTTTTTAATTATAAAAAATGTTGTTTTCTAGTTAAAAGAAAATAAATTAGAAAAAAGTCGGTATTCAGCATCCATTAGAATAAAAATTAAATCAGACAAAAAAAAAATCAATGGATTCTAACAGCATTGATGGTGAAAGTATGATAAAGAACAGAATATTTATTAATACCAAAGTACTGGACCTTTCCACTATATTAATAAAAAAGAGAAAATAATAACTTTTTTGTTTGTTTGTTTATAAAGATTTTATTTATTTTTCTTTTTTTTTAATTTTATTGTTGTTGTATTACATCCATTCCCTTTTTGCTCCCCTCTGTCCCCATCCCCACCCACCCATTCCCCTCAAAGTCAATCCCACCTGTTGTCCATGTCCATGGTTCCTTTATACTAGGTTCTTGTCTAAGCTGCTCCCCTTTCTTGCCTCTGCCTCCCCCCTCCCCCCAACCCCTTTCCCCCTGACCACTGAAGGCCTATTCATTGTATTCATACATTTGGTTCTGTTTTGCTTGTTGTTAGTTTTGCTCATTATTGTCCCATAATAGGTGAGATCATATGATATTTGTCCTTCCCTGACTGGCTTATTTCACTAAGCATAATACTCTCCAGTTCCATCCATGTTGTTGCAAAGGGTACAAGTTCCTTCTTTATTTCTGCCATATAGAATTCCATTGTGTAAATGTACCAAAGTTTTTTGATCCAATCATCCACTGATGGGCACTTAGGCTGTTTCCAGCACTTGGCTATTGTAAACAGTGCCGCTATGAACATAGGTGTGCATAGGTTCTTATGAATTGGTGTTTCAGGATTCTTTGGGTATAGTCCAAGGAGAAAAGAATAACTTTATGTATAACACATCATCTATATACTGCATTGTGTGTTTATCATTCAAAGTCAAATTTCCTTCCATTGCCATATATTTAACCCCTTTATCCTATACTACCTCCCCCCATCCTCCTTTCCTGCTGGTAACCAACACACTATTGTCTGGGTCTATAGGTTTTTGTTTGATTGTCTTGTTTGTTCATTTGTTGTTTTTAGTTTTATATCAAAAATGCAAAAAAGAGAGTAACTTCACAGTGAAGAATCCTAGCAAGCTCCACTTTAATCGTATGATCACAGAGAGCAACATTAGTAATGTCAAGAGACACTGTATAAAGGGAGAGAAGAAAAATAGAGCACCATTTCTCTGATATTCCCATCAAAATGCATGATACTAGTCTAATCATGAGACATCATCAGATAAAGCCCACATTTATGTAGAGGAACATTCTATAACATATCTGACCTGCAGTTTTCAAAACTGTCAAAGTCACAAAAGTAAAGGAAGGACAAAAAATTCTTCCAAACTGAAAGAGACCAGAGAGACATGACTACCAAATGTAACACAGGATGCCAAACTGGATACTAGACCCATAACAAACACTGTTGAGACAAATGGTGAAGGGAGGGAGGCTGAGAATCAGATGGGAGAATGTGTCCATGTCCGTTTCCTAATTCAGATGGTTGTATGGTAGCTGTATAGAAGAATGCCACTGCATAAAGGATATGCACTGAAGTATTCAGGGGTGGTAGGGCAGCCTGTTAGCAATTTACTTTCAATTGCTTCTGAAATTAAAAAGTTTTTTGTACTATTCTTCCAACTTTTCCATAGTACTTGAAATTATTTCAAAAGGAAAAAAAGATGATTTCAGATCCTTTATGTTATAACTTCTCATTTAAAAGTATAAATAAGGTAATAAAATTATTAAAAGAGGCCATTATATTAAGGTTTTGCATTTGAAGGGTACTTTTTTAACTTAAATAAAATCCTTTAAAATCCTATTTCCTTTACAGAAATAACTTGTAAAACAACTACATACATATTTCTGTTGAATTCAATATAACAATGGGAATTATAAAGAAGTCCTTTAACAAAATGAAAGCGAAAACAGCATAATGAAGCAATCTTCCCTCTTTTCGTACTTCATTGGTAAATTATTCTAAGATGAATATGTTCCCCCAATACAGAGCCAACCTATACACAAAAAACCACTGAAAACCAAAATCCAAATACCTTGATTTAGGTGTGTGGCCTCCAAGATCTGAACACCATTCACAGAGCACTGGGACCCGCTCAGGGGTATCAGCGTCACCGTCCCCCCGACATTCTCAAAGACACAGTGCTCACTCTCCAAGTCCAGGCCATGGAGAACTAAGGTGGGAAAAGAGGAGAAAGAAAACTTTTCTTTGATATCTAGTGCAATAATTCCTATCTTTACTTATTTTTCCATATTGAATATTTTTCCTTTTCCATGTAAATATAGTGAACATTCATGTTTAGCGAGAAAACTGCATTTCAGAAGTGCATACCATGAGCTGAGAAAACTGAAGATTTTCCCTGAATGCTACCTTGAAGGGTCTGAATATCACCTATATAAGGAAATGAGTTCTGGGATGTTATTCTTCACCTTCAGGAAAAATACTGAGTAACCTGTCTTAACTGAATAACGACATTAGAGTCACTCTGAGGCTGAATAAACTTGCTACATCAGCCAATCAAAGTTCTCGGTAAAACTTTGGAAGGAACAAAAGAGCTCCATGTGTCAAGAATTTATTGTGACCTCCACATTTATAGACCTTATGTTCCAGATGCAGAAATCAAAAGTGAACTTGGCTTGGCGTGGCATGGATATTGGGAGGTTCCAGGAAGTCTGTAGAAGTTGTACCAGGATTCACAATGCCACAACCTAAACCAGTTCTGGGGGAACTTGACCTCACAGACCTCTCAGAGCATGTGGCTGCTAAGATTTCCCTAACCACATTATCGTAAGTGATTCTTGTTTAATGAATGGCCAGGCATGGAGGTGAACACCTTTCAAATAAACCTACACAATTTTAGGCAAAGATCTTGGCCAGTTTCTCAAGAATACAGACCAAATTTAGTTCCCACTATCTATTCTCCAAAGACCTGCACTACCAATCTCTGCTCACAGAAAACGTTCTTACCATTTATCACCATTGATAGCAACCTCAAAGGTCAAAGACATAATTTAACATTCGAAGAAGAGTCCTAATGCCTAATTCTACTCAAAAAGTTAAACCTAAGGACTTTTGGGAACAAGTTTTCAGCTCTCCCAGTTTCACAGCAAATAGTACATACATGAAGGAATATGCTAGGGTTGGTTTGATTAATAGCTTACACTTGGCAGGAAAGCAAGTTCATTGCCCAAAGTTCTAAAAGCAGCTAAGAAGATATGATTCTTCCTCTGCCAATCGGCACCTTGACACACACATAGACAGATCACCACTGCTGCCACAAATTCCCTAAGTCTAGCTTTTAAAGTTTAGTAAGTCCTCACCCTGCTCAAACAGAATCACTGGGCGCCTGTGTGCCTGGTGAAGACTTTCTGGAAATCCAGGGAGTGGTACATGTGTGTATGCTGTATGTATGTGCATTCTGCTTTCCATTATCATCTTAGTGCAGGTAAGTGTCCATATCCTTCCCATTAAGGGATCTTATATCCTTTACCTGTGTCTGTTGACATACTTCCATCAATCATTGTACCACCATCACAAGAGTGATTTAAATAAATATACTCTTGAGAGATATGACAGTGTATAGAATACATGTAGGGTGAGGGGAAAGGATTCATAGTTTCACGTTATTCACTAGGTTAATTGTTCTTATTTGAGTTCCACATTCTAGAATATGTATACTGATCAATATTGTATTTGAAAAGTTTCCTTTTTATAATTACTTTATGTCATTCAAAAATCTTCATTAAATGTTATTTAAAATAACTGGGAAATCATCAGGAAAAGGAAATATCTGATAAAGATTCTTACCAATATCTTGTTCTGTTGAAGCATCTTCTCTACCAACATATGTTTGACCTTCCTGAAAAGAAAAGACAAGTAAAATGTATTAGTAAGGACATAAGAAACAGGCTATTTCTCCATTTTTTTTTCATTTCTGTTCAAGCCACCTGATTACCTGATGACCAATGTCCCAGGAAGGTTAGAACAATGTCCCAGAAAAGACCATGGCCTCAGTGAAATTAGAGTTCACTGAGGTTCTGAAACAACACTGAATATTATTTGGAAAATGACAGCAGAACTCCCGGGGTATACTGTCCAAAATAGGTGGGCTCCTATTTTGGCATATACCATAATCTGCCCATGATGTTCCTGATCTTTACTGAAGAGTTTCTCCTCCAGTAGAGATGGGGTTTCTTTGTGTCTAAAGATAAGAGTTTATCAGAGCCCACAAAGCATGGTGTAGTACCATTTTTATTTTAATCCACGAATCAGAGAAGAGATACTAAACTCAGGATTACAGAAGCAACTGCTGATGCTGATATGGAAATTCTGCTCTCTTGGCATGAATAACCTGTTTAGAATCAGGTCCAATAATGTAGGCAGGAGACACAACTTTAAAATTAACAGAAGGGCCCTGGCTGGGCATGGCTTAGTTGGCTGGAGCATTGTCCTATACACCAAAAGGCTGAAGATTTGATTCCCTGCCAGGGCACATAACTAGGTTGTGGGTTTGCTCCCCAGTCAGGGTGTGCATGGGAGGCAACCAATCAATGCTTTTCTACCACATCAATGTCTCTGTCTCTGTTTCCCTTTCCCTCACTCCC
The DNA here is from genome assembly GCA_004026585.1 of Noctilio leporinus. Lineage (NCBI taxonomy): Eukaryota > Metazoa > Chordata > Mammalia > Chiroptera > Noctilionidae > Noctilio > Noctilio leporinus. The sequence goes on from PVIW01003760.1 coordinate 124,711, forward strand.
TCTCTGCCTTCCTCTTTCTCTAAAATCAGTAAACATATTAATGTTTTTTAAATTAGCATGAGGGTCCAGGAAACTGTATGTACAGCCAATCCAGGTACTTGTAACTTTTATTCCTTAACCTCTTCTGGATTCTACAAATTAGAAAATAAAGTAAAGGGATCTTCATTTAGCTTTAGAAGTCCATAAAAATGAGAAGTTCTGATACCACAGAATCACAATATACTGCTGAAAATCCCCAATGGGATCCAGGGCTTGCTGCATATTCTTTAATGTAATAGCTGTGTTCATGGACACAAAGTATTATAACAAAACTTGCTAGTGTCTAAAAGGGAAATTGAAAACAAAATTAGAATGTTCCACTTAGGCAGCATTTACCTTCAAATGATATAAAATAATTCCAGTACTCAGAAGGTCGTCATCAATACCAATCAAATGAGGCAGTTCAGAATCCAAAACAACTCCAATCCCTTCTTTCCTAAGGGCTAATGTTTGTTCCTGAAATCAAGGAATGAAAGAAAAGGAAAAGGTTACTTTGAGGAAAGAGAACATATTAAGTATTCTGTTCCTTTTTAGATATTTTCTGGAGTATAAAAATTATTCATTACCCTGGCTGGTAGTACAGTGGATAAGGCGCCAGCCTGCGAACCCAAAGGTCGCAGGTTCGATTCCCCACCCAGGGCACATAACCAGGTTGCACACCAGGTCTCCAGTCAGGTCTGTGACTGGAGGAAGGTGAAATGCGGCCATACATTGATGTCTCTCTCCCTCTCCGCCTCTCCCCCTTTCCGTCTTTCTAAAAATAATGAAATAAAATCTTTTAAAAAAATAATAAAAAAAATAAAATAAATAAAAATTATTCATTTCTCATCAAAGGCAATGTAAGAAATCCTGGTATATGGTAGGCAAAGTGAACTTGAAACATATAAAAGCTCAATTAAGATGAAATAAACTTATTGTCTGTTTCATATAACCTGTTTGAAACCAACCCTGGCTTCCTTGGATTCTATAACTACCTGACTACAAAGGAATCTTTCTCCCTGTTCAAAAGCTTTATTTCACTTAATATCTAGATGCCTCTTGATTTGCTGGCTCTTCTCTCCAGTTACTATGGAAAAACTGTGCAAGTTCCTAAGATCTTTTCTGTGCATTACTTAATGCACAGAATGTACCTGCACTACAGCTACCTGACGCTCTGTCTCTGGCATCACCTTCTGCCTATGGATCATTTCCACTTACACACAAATCTGCTTTGGATTTCCCACCAACCACTATCACCACCACTTCCCTTGGCCTTGTCTCTCCCTCCAGCTATCACCAATGTTTCTTTGCTCCTTTAGAGAAAACCATCTCCAGAGAGTTTCCTACACTTGTGGTTCTCCAATTCCCCTCCTCCTACTCTCTCTTGAACCTATTCCATGGAGACTTTACCGGTGATCTATAAGCTGATGACTCTCAAGTCTAAATAAATCCCTAGGCAAACATCTCCTACTCTCTCTCTCTCCCCCTCCACCCTCCCTCTCTCCTTCCATCCTTCCCTCCCTCCCCTCTCTCCTTCACACACACACACACACACATACACACACACACACACACACCAGCCTAACCTAATATATCTGTGAAGATGGCAAACAGGCAGCTCCAACTTAATGCACTGAAAAACCAATCTTTGTTTCCTCCTGTCTCCCAAACCTGCATTCCTTCTCAATGAATGCCAACCTTCCCTCCAGTTTCTAGGATCCAAAACCATGGTTCTATTTTCTTTTTCTAAACCCTAAATACTTAATGTTGAATCCACATCAAAACATGCCCCATCTGATAGCATCAAGCCATCTGCACCACACTCCTCCCCGGCCCCAACCAGTAGCATCCTTTACCTGGATCACCACAAGGATCAATGATACCACCACTGAAGCCCCAGCTACTGTACAAACTCCACTCAAAGGCCAGAGGGATATTAGGGTAGGCCACTCCTCTGCTCTGATCCTTTATGTGGCCTCCTATTTTCACTGAGATAATAGCCAAAGTCTTTGTTAACATTCTACAAAGCACTACGTGGTTGCGTATGTCCCCAAATGTCCTCTCTCACCTCCTGCCACTCTCCCCCTTGCTTGCTCACTTGCCTCCCTGGGAACCCAGGCCCTTGCTGCCCGAACACCTGCCAGCCTGTCCCATCTCAGGGCTTCAGTTGTTCTTTTCTTTCTTCCTTCTGCGCTGATGGCCACCGCATGTTGTGGCAACTTCTATTCCTTCTCTTCACTTACAGCAGGGCTTCTCTGTCTCAGCACCACTGACATTCTTGGACCAGATAATTCTTCACTACGTGGGGATATTTTTTGTATTGTAGGTTTCGCAGCATCTCTAGCCTTTACCCACTACAGACCGGTAATGCACTCCCTCTTTCCTAAGGCTGTAAAAAGCAAAAGTGTCTCCAGACACTAGCAAGGGTCCCCTGGGGGGGAAAAACAGTCCCAGCTAAAAGAATTCCCTGTACACATTTATGAGGTCTGTCCCAAAAGTATCGAGCCAGTGTCAACAGAATCAACACAGTATGTGGCTTGATACTTTCTGGACAGGCCTCATATAACTTGGTCCTTACTTCCTCAGACCTCTGCTCAAAAGCCACCTTCTTCCATCACTGCATACAAGACAGTAATCACCAGCTTCCCTTATCCTGACTTGTGTCTCTTAGCAATTATCATCATATATGCTATATACAAGTATATTATGCAAATACTACAAACAAGTGACTAATTTCATATCTGGCATACGGTGGCTCCTCAGTTAATTTTTCAAATAAATTAATATTTAAACTGTGTCCCGATTGGTTGGGCATCATCCACACAGCTAGCGATTGCTGGTTTGATTCCCAGTCAGAGCCCATGCCCAGGTTGTGTGTTTGGTCCCTGGTCGGAGTGCAGATGAGGGGCAACCAACCCCTGTTTCTCTCCCTCTCTTGCTCCCTTACTACCCCCCACTATAAAAATAAAATTTTAAAGGATAAATAAACTCTAATAGCTCCTACTCAAACTAGAATGAGTTCAGAAAAATGCAAGAAGGAGGGTCAATGGCAGCCCCTCCAGGAAGAGACTGGCAGGCCCTAGGTTTTAACATCAAGTTCATCAGACCCGAGACAAAAAAAAATCTATAAAATTAGGCTTCTATAAAGTCTAAGGCAAAGCGGACAAACTGCAGAAGACTAATGGTGAAACTTGCAGCCCTGAGGTTGGGCTGTGCTGAGTTCTCACCGAGTCACATCCGAGAGTATGACAGTGTGTCCTATGAGTACAAGGGTAATGGAAACAATTGGGGAGCAAGTTCCAAGTTACTAACTGTAGCTCATGGTCAGAGACATTTCTAGTGAAGTTATTCCCCACCCCACATCAATAATAAGACAGCAATGACCCAGGCACAGCTCTGGCACTCCAATGCCCAACAATGTCTAAAACAAAATGGGCAGTCCCTACACTGCTTGAATAAATACATGTATTTTATGTCATTTAAATATTAAAACAATGTACAAACTCTGCCATTCTCTCAGTGAAGGATTCAGAACTTCACAGCCTTGCTGATTAGGAGGTTACTATGAGGTTCTGAGGAAAGGCAGTGGAAAGAGGAAAGCCCTTCAGGCTTTCATGACTGTAGGGACTTGAATCTCAAAGGGGCACATGCAGAGATGAAGTCCTGCAAGAGGGAAAGAGAATGATATGGGGAAAAAAAACATTAAAAAAAAAACACAAAAACTGCCACTTGAAAGAAAGCAATTTAACAATCATTAAATAGATGCAGAGAAAATGGCCAATGCATCAATGCATTACTTAGGTTCAAGAAAAGGAAATGAGGTATATCATTATTCTTCCATTACTCCCATCAGCCAGGCTCACATCCCAGGGCTCAGAACCTCACGCTTCCAGGTAGAAGCTTTAGTTATCTTGTTTTGCCACACTAAGATCCTTATAAATCTTAGCTAAAATGAGTACTCTACCTTTGGGATATTGATAGAATTGATGCTTTTTCTTCTGCCCTCTGAATACAAGTAGAAGTTAAAAGTATGTGACTTTTTAAAATTATATTTATTTATTTATTTATAAAATACATATATAATTATACAAGATCAGTCCCAAAAGTATCGGCTGCACAAACTTTTAATTATATTGACATTGGCTCAAAACATGTATTACAATGGAGAATATAATCATAGAGGTCCATTTCATAAAATAATGTCCTCACTGGAAAGTGACCATACTGCATACATGGTATACAATCTCTAGACAATGAACTTTTCCAGACCTCTATAAGAAAAGGTAAATGTTCCCACAAGTCCAGAGACATATGTACTTTCTGCATAAAAGTGGACAATAACCTCCCCCAACAATAGGTAATATTTTAACTCTAATAGCTCCCACTCAAACTAGAGAAATTGTTTTGGACTACATCCCAGTTTAGTTTAATACTTTTTTTTTTAACCATTGAAAAATCTGTTTTTTTCCTTCCTTAAAAATAAGTCTCAGAGACTTTGAAAATCATTTGAAATTCATAACTTCAGCACCATTAAGCCAAAGAATTATCTGTCCCCACCAGTTCCCAACACATTCACACACACTAGCATGCACTCACACATACTTCCACACATTTAATGGGAAAACCTGAATTAGATAAAGTTTTCCAGGACTGGGAGTAGGGACAGATGGATTTATGATTAATGCTGCCCTAAAGCTCTATGACATTCAAGCTACATTCACTACATGATATTATAAGTGTTACCTCATAAAACTAAAAACAAGGGTTTAAATCACTGCTCAAGTGAAAAAGTGATTTCAGGCAAAAATATCTATCACACATAAAATATTTATTGAGTGGCATCTACTGTTACACATAATTTATGAAACACCTCTTTGATAAGATGGAATATTTAAATAACAGCTGATGATCCCTCCCTCAACTCCAGGTACATAGGGTCCCAAATAATGAAATATAGCTGCACATATTTTGTATTGAAACAAATCTTTTAGCAACCAATATTTGCATTACAAGGAAACAATGGCTTGACTAAAACTGTCAAAACAGAATCAACTTATTTTAAACATTATGTTCATTATATTTGCAACTAATACATTCAATATGGTTTTCTTCAACCATTGAATTTAAAACATGTGTCCTGTGCTGGGACAACTGCAGAATCACCTCTTGCAGATTCAGTGGTTCAGGTGAGCTCTAAGCAGGACTTCCTAGAGTGAAGGGATGAAGGCCAGCCAGCCACACAGGGGCTGGGCACAGGGGCTCAGCTCATGGGCTCACAGGCAGTGTCCCATGGAACCACTATACCCATTTGTAAGATCCAGCAGGGATTCAACCTCTTAGTCACAACCACATCCTTTGTATCTAGCACTGTGTCTGACAAAACAGCTTTCTTTAACAAAAAATAAAAACTAGCACAAAGTTATACAGAAACAGAAAACTATTCTTCTCTTGAGAGAAGCTTACCTGAGAGCTTGATCTTGCTTGGGAAATACTGGGAACATTTGACAATGTGTCTGTGCCACAAAAGGTAAGAGCTCTAGAAACTGCTTCCTGGCACTATGTCAGGTGGACACGCTGTGCCAGATGCACAGTCATCACTCAGTAAGCACTGATTATCTAGCACTGTAGAGAGTAAGTGATTTTAAGTGGGGGAAGAGTCAAGAATTAAATATCAGAACCTTCCTGTGGAACAGTCTACAGAGAGTTATGTTTCACTACTGGTGGACATTTTAGAGATGCCCCACAGCATACAGTGCACTTGACCTCAGCTTGACTACATTCAGCAGAGCAAAGGGAAGAACGCCACCTTCGGGGCTTGGGACACAGGCCCAGTGTGGAAGGGAAGAGGGAGGGAGGAAGACTTTTAGTAAAAATAAAATTACTCTCTAGCAAAACTGTTTTTAAATTTTTTAAAATACATGTGATTTTATCTAAAGTTAACATGAGGAAAAGTATTTGTTGAATTTCAATGAAGTGTTCTGTCACTTCAAGAGATAGTTCCTAAAATATCCTTGTACATTAAGACATTATGAAACATATTCTGAGGTTGACAACACTGCACACAATTTTCTTCACAGATGTTTTGGTTTGAAGCACCAGTACTCGGTTTGTACATGTCTGAGAATATCTGCCTCTAACCCTTACACCTGAGTGACATCAGAGCTGCAACCGCTGGGCCATGTGCTGGGTCATAATTTTCCTTTCCCCAAAACTCTGATGACATGGCTTCTCTGTCTTCAGAACGTGAATGCTGCTCTTAAAAAATATGAAGCTAGTCTGACTTTTAATCCATAGCAGATAATTTGGATTCCTGCCTAAATCTTTAAATAAAAATTTTCCTTTATACTTGAAATTCAATAGTTTAATTAGGACAGATCTCAGTATTAAACATTCTGTATTCTAAATTTTCCTGGGAAACAATATATTATTCTAACCCACAGGCTCAGTTCTTTTTGCTTATTTTTAATTTCATAAAAATTCTTTTGTTTTCATATTCCATTTTCTGTTTCATTTGTTGACTATCTACTTTGGGGAAACCAATTATTCTTTAACACATTTTCTTTGTCTTCATTTTTCAGTGTGTGATTGCTTTAATATCTTAATCATTTCATTTGTGTGTAGTGAGATTATCAAGTCTTTAATTTTTAGTAATTTGATTTCAATGGCATCTATTGTTATCCTTGATAGTTCTAATTTTATTTATTAGTCCTGCAATGGATGTCAAAGTCTATCTTTAGGTCTGCATTCTCTCTTTTTTCATCTCATTCTGCTTTTTATTATCATCTTGCTTTGTTTATTGAATTCCTGTTTCTCATTAACTTGTTTCACAGAATGAAGCAATTATAAGAAATTCCTTTCTATGTCTTGAGGTATGTTTTCATCCAGATCTGGATCTTTTGTCTTTTGCATACTTTACTCCTTTTCTTGCATTATTTGTCTGTCTGTCTATTAATTCATTTATCCATCCATCTACCACTACGGTATGTTTATGTAATTGCCCTACTCTTTTTCATCATCATATGTATGCTTGGGTGTGTCTATCCAGAAATTCCACCTTGCCCAGGATGGGCAAGTTCTTGACTCTTGTCCTGCCATATCTATCATCTTTCTAGTTCATAGACTGCAGTCTTTCCACTCTTCTCTAGCAGATGGAATGATAGTGGGCCAGGAGATCTCACACTAGAAACACTGGGCTCCTTCCTTTTGCTTGAGAAAAGATCCCATTCTTTTGGGGAAGGTTGCTCTCAGGATCCTAATTCTTTCACCAGGCCCTCACTTACAGACACGCTCAGTTCTGCTTTTCACAGTACCCCAGTTACCAACATCAGCCATGTCTAGGATTCCTCAATGAGAAAAAGAAAATCAATCATCCCTCCCTGATGTGAGGGTGCCAAAGAGGGTTTTTAGAATCCCCAATCATTCAGCTTCTAAGGCACAGGCCTAGATAAACTCCCTTACAACCTTTCCTCTTCCTTTTAAGATCTTTTCATGATGGTGTTTCTGCTGCAGGATGGAATGTTTGGTTTCTTATTATCATTTCCTCATTTCCTTGAAATGTGTGTTGTCACCTCCAACTGCCTCTTTAGCATCAAAGTCAAGAATAGGATTTCTGAAAGCTACAAAAGGGAAGAAAGAAAACAAAGTTTGGGGGTTTCTTGAATAAAGATATGGAGGTGGATACACAAGGTACTGCTGGACATTCAGTGTAACTTATAAACCTGGAAAAAATCATCCAAAAAAATCAGGCAGATGGGTGATTATTTGATTCAGAAACCAGGAAATTATTGAGAACTTTGAACAGGAAATAGTTGGTACCTCAGAAGATATATCTGGCAAAATGAACAGAAAAAAAAGAAAAAGAGGTAGGATTACAAAGGAAGTGACAGCTTGAGAGACACTGTGGAGGGTGACAGATTCCAGGTGACAATTAGTTACAACTGAGTCATCCTAAGTAGCGACATTCTTCTCAACTATTTTATGTACGCTTCTTGATGAGAAATAAGAATACTGGAGAGGCTGCAAGACTTGCAAAAATATGATAAATACCCATATTGCTAGGGAAATGAAATCCTAGCTTTCCTAGTTATACTTTGTAGACAGTTCAGCAAGTGGGTACTGTTGACTTATTACTCACCAATTTGAACAGCAAGTATTGTCAAGTAATTTATATGTTTCTTTTTTTAAGATTTTATTTATTATTTTCTGAGAGAGGGAAAGGAAGAGAGGCAGAGAGGGAAAGAGAGACATCAATGCATGGTTGCTTTTCACCTGCCTCCAGCTAAGAACCTTGCTGGAGACCTGGCTTGCAACCTGGTTATGTGCCCTGGCTGGGAACTGAACCAGCAACCTTTGGGTTCACAGGCCAATACCTTACCCATCGTGCCACCAGCCATGGCTATGTATGTTTCTTTTATAATATACAAATAATAAAGTCATTTTCAACACAAACCAATTAGCTCTGAAATCCTAAAAATACACCACAAGCTGGCATTCACACAGAAATGAAGTAGTTTCCTGCAAATTCTTTTGCACACAGAAAGAATCCTGTCCATCCAACAGAGAAAGGAAATAGTTGCCAAGATTATTGGGAAGTCAATTGCCTCAACAACTGTCCCATCTTCCTCCACCCTTTGTCCATGCAACCTGAGCAAGCTATGATGAGAAGGAATAAGAATCTCCTTTACATTCCTCCAGGAAATAACTTTTTATTTTTGCTTCATTCCCAGAGAGAATGATGAAGTGAAGAAAAACAATATTTTCTGGCTAGCAGCATAGTCTATGGTCCTACAAAGCTGACTGGTAACATGTAATCCTTCATGTGAGAGCTTTATTAACGATGCTCTTTGCATCATGATCAGATTAAAAATGCATACAGAGGGTAGGGAAAGAACAGTGGAAATTAAAGACTGGAAATCTACCTAAACTGAAAAGGTCTAACAGATACCATATACATAGGGAGCAAAGGAGAACAAGGGATCAGCCATCAAAATGAAGTCCCAGGAAGGAGGAAGATCAGGTGGGAAGAAAAAATGAACAATCTACACACTGGAGACAGGGAGGAGAGAATCAAATGCGTAAACTAGAAGCGACCACTGATCTGTCTTTGCCTCAAATCCTACAGCTACATCACCAGTGGATCCATCAGCAGCTCTACAAGCAGGACAGCCTGAATCAGCTTTTCATCTCCACGGCTACTGACCTGGTCTTGCTATCAGTATCTCCTGCCTGAAGGCTCTGATGTGCCCAACTAGCTCTTTATGCTTCTTCCCTTAACTATCCTCCAACCTATTCTTCATATGACAGCCAGGGTCATCTTCAAAGTATTAAGAAGTCATGAATAAAACTCTACAACGTCTTCCCATGCATTTAGACTGAAATGGCCCCACATCTCACTTAATTTGCCCCAACCTACTTCTCCAATACTATCCCACCTCACTCTCCACTTGACTTGCACACTCTCATTCCTACTGTGGGGCCTTTGCATATGCCGTTCTCCCTGCCTAGGTACTTCTCCCCCTAAGTCTTTGTGGCTTGCCCTTCTGGTCAGTCACCTCTTATCATACATGCTCTCTAAAGATCAAAGACATCAGTACAGCAGACAAGGCCCTTGCTCAGATAAGGTTTACATTCTCCCCGCCCCTGCCCCCTGCTCCCCTGCCCAGGCGCACTCTATCACTCCACTGGGGTTATCACTGTTTTGAGTCTGTCTGCTTCTCCAGAAAACAAACAGTGGGGCCAGGACAAGAAGTCAAATCCAGGAAAAAAGAAATCAGGGTGGAATCACCAAAAGCCAAACTAATGAACAGTAAGTATCATGACTTCTGATGCCATGTCTGAGACTGTCTCCTCTCAGTCTTGTTTTCACTCTCCTTGTTAGGCAAAAGACAGATATGAAGCTGCAAATGATACTTTAAGTGACCAGAATAAATCAAGCTTTTACGGGAATCTTCTTTAAAGGTGAAGGTTAGATTCTAAAAGACTATCACCATAAATAATTTAAGTATATAAAATATCTGAATCAAGCATCATAAAGTTAATATCATATTGGGACCTAAATGATAAAAACTGACAGGCATCCGGTCACTATGGAGACATAGGTAAACACACTTTGCCTACTCACACAACCACAGAAAGAATTACAACTAGACCTCAGAGCCATCAGAAATAGAGCTGTATAGAAGTTCAAAAACCAAGGATTTATCCAAATGGGTAGAAGAAGTGAAGATGTGAAGATGGTACAGAAGTGTGGTGTGATAAGGACAGGCAGCAGTGGAAGATCAGGCAATCCCACATTTGCTCTGGCAGATAAAAATCGGGAGTGATACCTTGAGAACAAGTGATTTCCATTCTAGGCCAGACCTCATGGCTCAGGGTTCCAGTGCCAGAAAGATACATTCTGGCTGTAAAGAACAGTGGAAGAAATTGCCTTATTTTCAGGAGACTCCATTTAAAGGATCTGCATGGACTTAAAACATACACAGATCTACCCCCTCTGTGATTCAGCACCAGGGCAACAGTTGCAAGGGCACCAGTTGCACAGGGAAAACCTCCAGAGGACAGGCAGAGGCACTGTTCCCTCTCTGAGCCCTCCCCCCACACAGAGCCACAAAGCAATGAAGTGTGTTGCACTGGCCTACTGATTACCTAAGGCTTACCCCACATAATTTACAGGTGCCTTTTCTACAATAGGCCATGCTATTAAGACAGGGAGTCAAAGCAGCTTTGCCTAATATACCAAAACAAACACAGGGAGGCTGACAAACTGAGGAGACAAAGAAATATAGCTCAAATGAAAGAACAGAACAAAATCCCAGAAAAAGAACTAAATGAAAAGGAGATAACCAACCTACCAAATGTAGAGTTCAAAACACTGGTGATAAGGATGCTCAAAGGACTCATTGGGTATAGCAATAAAATAATAAAAAGATCCAGGAAGAAATGAAAGTTACACTATGTGAAATAAAGAAAAATCTATAGGAAACCAACAGTAAAAGAGATGAATCCAAGATTCAAATCAATGATTTGGAACATAAAGAAGAAATAAGCATCCAACCAGAACAGCAAGAAGAAAAACAAAAAAAGGGGGGAAAAAAAAAAACCAAGGATATAACATGCCTCTGGGACATCTCCAAATGTACCAACGTTTGAATCATAGGGATTCCAGAAGGAGAAGAGGAAGAGCAAGAAATTGAAAAATTTGTTTGAAAAAATAATGGAAGAATACTTCCCTAATTTGGTGAAGGGAATAAGACATCTAAGTCCAGGAATCACCGATATTCCAAAGAGTACCACACCAAGACACATCATAATTAAAATCCCAAAGGTTAAAGAGAGAATCTTAAAAGCAGCAAAAGAAGAGAGTTTGATACCTACAAAAACTATCAGCTTATTTCTCAAAACAAACTTTGCAGGCAAGAAGGGACTAGCAAGAAGCATTCAAAGGAATGAAAAGTAAGGACCTACAACCAAGATTACTCTATCCAGCAAAGCTATCATTTAGAATGAAAGGGCGGATAAAGTGCTTCCCAGAAAAGGTAAAGCTAAAGGAGTTCATCACCACTGAGCCATTATTACATGAAATGTCAAAAAAAAAAAAAATATTTAAGAAAAAGTAGATCAAAACTATGAACGTTAAAATGGCAAAAATTTATAACTATCAACAACTGAATCTAAAAAAATTAAAAACCCAAAAAACTAAGCAAACAACCAGAACATGAACAAAATCATTTGGTGTGGGGATCATTTGGAGGGTTATCAGCCAGGAGTGGGAACAGGGAGAATGAGGGAAAAGGTGCAGGAATTAAAAAGCATAATTGGTAGGTAGAAAATAGACAAGGGGATATTAAGAATAGTACAGGAAATGGAGAAACCAAAGAACTTATATGCACAACCCATGGACATGAACTAAGGGGGAGACTGCTGGAGGGAATTGGGATGCTGGGAAGAGGGGGAAAATTGGGAAACTGCAATAACATAATCAATAAAACATAGTTTTAAAAAATTAAAAAAGAAAATAATTAAAAGTGATAAAAATTTAAAGTAGAAATACAGAAGCCTTTGCATTTTTCCATTGCATTTTTTCCATTACTTTGAAACAATCCACATTTCAGTACCTGTGGTCAAAAGAGCACATTTAGAACAGATGGTGAACAGTCCCAAACTCACCAGGGCAGAAATAAGAAGAGAAGAACCTGATCACCACCTACTCCATAGTACTAAGAAACCTAAATATCCTGACATATTGGTAGTTGGCCCCTAAACAATAAATAGAATTAATATTGTCCTTTTAATGAACAGAAACTTATGAGGCAGTCTAATTTCCACTGCAGAAACATCATTCTTTATTTAAATGCCACAGAGCTAACTGTTGGCAGACAGTTCAGAGAAGATGCTGTGCAGATCTAACTGATGAAACAGTCCTCTCTGCCAGGAGAGCAAATCACCCAGATGTCTGTATTTAAATTATGCAAAATGCATAATACCTATTAAAGAAATTATGTGTGAAAATATGCAAGAGCAAATTTCCTCACATTAATATTAAACTAGACTTTTTAAGTAGAAGAGGATCTTGTGATCACAAATACTTAAGTATATCTGACCTAAATGAAAGCCCAAAATACTCAAGAGTTCACCAGAAGATTCTGCAAGGGCAATTCTATATACTACAAACTTTTAACAAAAGGTAAGAAACCAAAGTGAAAGGGTTACTTTAAGTGGCATTTTGTAACTCAGAAAGCTTCAATCTGACATTGGCCTTAGAGTTCAGTTTGTGAAGCTCACCTACTCTTGTTTCTTACCAAAAAGAAATGTCACACTTATGTTCATTTCCCATGCTTTGCTCAAGTGAAAATGTCCACTTGTGACAGCCCTCCTGTTCCTTCCTTTTCCTGAATCTTACCCACATGCCCTCCCCCTGGGAAACACAGAGCCTACATGGGGCCAAATGGACCCTTCTTCTGCACTGACCACAGTTATGTGGCCTAATCAGTAAAAAAATGGACTAGTATCTTTATATCTATGCATTGCTTGTTTTTCCTGCTAGACCAATGGATCACCCAGGAAGATTTTTTAAAAAATACCAAGCCTGGCCCTGCACCAGTTCTTGAAATGAGCACCTCAGGGGCAGGGCCCAGGCTTGGGTGTATTTTTAAGCTCCCAGGTTTTTCACATTCAGCATTGTACCAACATTTTTTGTATCCTCCAGGACCAACACTTCTGTTCTGCTGGATGCATTTTGGAGATGCTCAAAGGAGTGGGTCCTGCTGTTTACCAAACTGACCCCCTCTATCCTCCACTCAATTTCTTCTGCAACTCATTCAACTAATACTTAATGAGCATTTGCTACTTACTAGGTGCCAACTAGTCTACCCTGGGGATATCTCAGTGAATGAAACAAACACTCCCTTATATATTAACTCTATATTGTTATCTCTAAATCTGGATCTATATCTATGTTACATGTAAAGATATATCTACATTATTAGCATACCTATAACATAATTTATTAATCTTCAGATTATTTATTACTTCTATTTATCAAAGTAGCTACTATCACTAACATATATATCTTGCTAGCCTCCATGAGTATAATTAGAATTGCTGGAAAAAAAATTTTCAACACAAACCTTAAATTCACAACTAGCAGTTTCATTTAACCAAAAAGTTTCAGGCTCCTGGTATATGACAAAGTTCTTCAAATAATACAAAAGTGGGTAAAATTAGGCTTACAGTTGTAATACAAATAAATAATACAAGAATAAACTGTATTTCATGTACTCGCTACTGACAAGTTTTGCTCACCCTTGTATAAATCCAACAAAATTCTTGCCCGTAAACTCTCAGAGTTGTAGCAAAATTTAACTCTATCAGACCAAACTGGACACTGATGGGCTACCAGTGCCTAGTCATTGACTGCATATCCTTCCCCTGAATTCCGTTTAATCATTCAACATAGCATGCCAGGTAAGAACATGCAGTGCTACAGGAAAAAAAAAAAAAGACACAACTCTGTATCAATGTCTTCCTTTGGGCAATGTAATGAATTAGCTTGACAACAATTCTTCAAGGGAGTCGGTATCATCGGATCCACTTTACAAAGGAGGATGATCCCTCCCTGACCCAACACACAGTTATCCACAGACTTGGCAATCTGGAATAGCCCAGAACCAAGAAGGAAACGGGAGCTCTGTGCAGTGTGTCAGCTAGGGCTGCCATAACAAAATATCAAAGTCTAGGTAGGTTAAACAATAGAAATTTATTTTTTATAGTTCTAGATGTTGTCCAAGATCAAGGAGTCTCTACCTTCTAGAGGCTAATGTGTTCACACTGCCTTTCCTCAGTGCACATACCCAATGGGGAAAAAAAGATTTTGCTTTCTTCTACTTATAAGACCACCAGTCCTATTGGATTAGGGCCCCAAACCTTACGACTTTATTTAATCTTAATTACTTTTTTAAGGCCCTGACTCCAAATACAGTCACATTGGGGGTAGCACTTCAACATGATTTTTGGAGGCCAATCAGTTGATATATCATGTGCATATGCACATGATATAAACACCATATACTAATGAATACAAAATATATCATAAATACAATAAATAAACATAAAGGGAGAAAGACAAAAAGAGAGCATCTGACAGGGATATCTCATGCAATACTAAAGTATATGAACAGATCATCTCTGGATAATGTTTTTCCTTATGTTTTTTAATTTTCTAAATTTTCTATAACACACTCAACCAAAATAGTCCAATATATGTAATAAGGATTTTAATACAAAGTAAACAGATATCTTTCCATACAAAAAATATTTTAAGTGATCACAGTTAATATATTTCAATTTATTTTGTTTAAAATATATTTTACTTAATCTTAAGCACATGTCCATGTTTGAATTTTATTGCATGTTATATAATGTTCTGAAGATGGAACTCTAACATGATGAAACAAAACTGTATCAGCCAAAATAAAAGCCCAGAAACCATTTCTCCAAGAGCCCTGAATTTAAAAAAAAAAAAAAATCTGCTCACAATTAGCATCATACTTAATGGTAAAAAGTACAAATTTTTCCCTCTAATGTCAGGAATGAGAAAGGAACACTACTTTTGTCAGTTTTATTCAACATAGTACTGAAAAATCCTAGTCAGGGCAATTAGGCAAGGAAAAGACAAAGGCACCCAAATAGAAAAGGAAAAAGCAAAACTATCTATTTGCGGATAACATGATGTTATACATTAAAAAATTTTTAAAAACTCAAAACACTTAGGATAAACACAATTTGTTAAAGTTTTAGGACACAAAACCAATATATAGGAATCTGTGCCCTGGCTGGTGGCATAGTGGATAAGGAGCCGGCCTGCGAACCCAAAGGAATCTGTTATACTTCTATACACTAACTGCAAACTATTAGAAATAAATTAAGAAAACAGTCCCATTTCCAATCAAAAGGAATAAAATAACTAGCAATAAATTTAACCAAAGAAGTGAAAACTATAAGACACTGATGAAAGAAATTGAAAAAGATACAAATAAATAAACTCTTTATGCCAAGTACTCAAAGAGTAATATTGTTGAAATGTGTAAACCACCTAACACAGACTGCAGATTTAATACAATTCCTATCAAAATTCCCATGGCATTGTTCACAGAAATAGAACAATGAATACTAAATTCATATGGAATTACAAAGAACCCCAAATAAAGCGATTTTGAGGGCAGGGGGAAGCTGAATGCATCACACTTCCCAAAATCAAACTCAATTACAAAATTATAGTACTCAAAATAGCATGGTATCAGCAGAAAAAGACCCGTAGATCAACAGAATCAAATTTAAAGATCAAAAAAAAAAAAATATCCATACATATAATGACAATCAAGTTGGTCTGAAGGTTGTGGGTTATTGTTAAGCTGATTAACATATATGGACAATTATTTTACCACAATGGAGCTAGGAATACATGGGGAAAAGACAGTCTACTCAATAAATGGTGCTGGAAAAAATGAACAGCCAGCTATGTGCAAAATAATAAAACTGGACTATCTTACACAAAACACAAAATCAATGATAGGTGAATTAAAGACTTGAATGTATGGCCTGAAACCATAAAACTCTTAAAACATAGATAGTAAGCTTCTTGACATTGGGCCTGGTAGTAAATTTTTTGGATTTGGCCCTAAATGCAAAGGCAACAAAAGCAAATTGTTAAATTGGACTATGTTTAACTGAAAAACTTCAGCACAGAAAGGGAAATCATCAACAAGATGAAAATGCAACCTACATAATGTAGGGAAATAGTTTCAAATTATATGTCTGATAAGGAGCTAATGTCAAAAATTCAAATATATATAACTCATACAACTCAATTTTTAAGAATCTAATTTTGAAAATGGGCAAGTGAATTGAATAGACATTTTCCATTAAAGACATACAAATAAACAGCAGATATATGAAAAGATGTTCAACATCACTAATCAGGAAAATTCAAGTCAATACCACAATGAAATCATATTTCATACCTGTTAGAATGGCTATTTCATTACCAAAAGAAAGAGAGATGTGTTGTGAAAAAATAGAGGAGAAACCCTTGTGCACTGTTGGTGGGAATTTAAATTGGTGCAGTCACTTTGCAAAACAGCATGGAGGTTCTCCAAAAAGTTAAAAAATGGAACTACCCTATAATACAGCAATTTCATTTCTGGGTACATATCTGAAGGAAAAATAATGAAATATTATTCGGCCATAAAAAAGGAGAAAATTCTGCCATTCCAATAACATGAATGGACTTTGAAGGCATTATGCTTAGTGAAATAAGCCAGGAAAAGAAAAACAAATATTGTCTGATCTCACATTGAAATCTAAAAGGAAAAAAGAACTCCTAAATACAGAGAACAAATTGGTGGTTGCCAGAGAGGGTAGAGAGAAATGGGTAAAAGTAGTCAAAAGGCACGAACTTCCAGTTACAAAATAAATGTTACGGGGATGCAATTTATAGCACAGTGTCTAGGGTTAACAATACATACATGGTATAATTTAAAGTTGGTGAGTAAATCTTAAAAGTTCTCATCATAAGAAAAAAATAACTATGTGAGGTGATAAATGCTAACTAAATTTATTGTGTTGATCATTTTGTAATATATACGTATATCAGATCCTCATTTTGTGCATCTAAAATTAACACAATGTGCTTAAATCAATCATATCTCAATACAACCTGGGGGAGGGATGAACAGAAAGGGGAAATCTACAGGTGTCTAGAAGACAAAAGAATTTCAGCCACCCTTTTGTCAGCAGAAATCATACCTAAAAGACCTATTAATGCTTTCAGTAAAAATCTGTCATTCTCAACAGGCAACATGGGTATCTTTGCATGATGTTGTAATGTCACAGGTATCTGAATTTCTAGCTATTAACTAAGCAGGAAATAAATGTTAAGCAAAGATCCTCCCTCCAGTTTAGCTTTTCTGCAAGCTTTTCACTATTCTTACCATAAAATAGAAGAGAAAAAAATATATATGTGTATACACACACACACACACACACACACACACACACACATACAGGATGGGGCAAAAGCAGGATTACAGATTCAGTTGAGAGTACATAAAAAACACAGCTTATTATTGTATTAATTAATTATTGTATTTTCCATATGAACAGCTATAAAGTTACTTTTGTCAACCCCTAGATATTGAAAGGAGGTCTTCTCTGATAGGTGAAAGGAGGTGGTAGTTAATTACTGAGCTTGGTAAAGGATTTCATTAGATTCTCAGCCACTTGGACCAGTATCATGACAGGAAGGGAATTTAGAAAAAAGGAAGAGAAGGAGAAAGAGCAGAAGGAAAAGAAAAATGAAACTTAGGGCTTCCCACACTTTCCTTCTGGAAAGTGAATAATTCCCCTGTGAATGGGCTCATTGCTTCTCCCAGTTAGTAACAAAACCAATTTTTCATGGAGAAGAGAGAGTATAAACCCCCCTCTCTTCTATTAACCTAAATATCCACCCCCAATTCACTAATACCAAATTAGCCTAATAAATCAAAGTGTTTAGACAGCTGCTTACACCATAAGCAGCAATGGTCTGTCAAGAGCAGGCAGAAGTGAGTTTCCGCCCCCACCATGCAGAACCCTTGGGGAAAAGCAATAAAAGCCTACACTGAGGGACATGACTCCATGCTCAAGAATGACTAAATAAACTATCCTCCAGGCACCCAAGTAGTTAATGCTTTCCAAATGGTCTGCCACTTAAACTCCAGACCCTCAGCGAGGTCAGGTTGTCTACATCATGACACACTTGAGATGAACACCAATCCCAAAAGAGCAGCTCCTCCTCCCTCATTTAATTTAGCAGCATATAAATGTATGTGTTGGTCGTATAAATACTGTTATAGTCAACAATACTTTACACAAGTATTCCTGTATGTGATGCATTACTCTTTGAAACACTACTAATACGCCTTTAGCAAGATACACTGCGCAGTAAATCAATAGGGCACATTCACTCAGATTATAAAAGAAGAGAGTTTTCAAAAGCCCAAATATAATTTTGAATGCTGACTGCACATGGCCCCAATAGTTTATTAAAATAGGAAACATAATCCATTTTTTAAAAAGAAATTACAGTTGAAAGCTTTTTACAAGTAAAGCATGAATAGCTAAAGTTATAGAACTATTCAAGGAAACATAAAATTCAAAATAAAAAATAAATGGGGTTTCCTAATCTGATCTATTATTAGCAAAAGAAAAACAAAATAAAAGGTACCCATGCAACACATTCCAATCACACACTTAAACTTATTTTGCTAATAAGTGTAGTGCTAGCCTATGATCTAAACATCTAACTTCTGACAATCATAACCAGTCAAAAGTCAAAAGTAAGCCAACAGCTCTTTCCTAAGACATCACAAAATCCAAACACTAACATGTGTATCCTTCATTCATTTAAAAAATGTACATGTTGAAAACTGGGTACAAGCACTTTAGAAAGCTGGTAATATCTTCTTTAGTCAAACAGTATCTTATGACCCAGCACTCCACCCTAAGCGCATGCTCTATGGCAAGGGTCAGTCAACTCCTGCTGGAGGCCACATTTGCTGGCTGCCCATTTTTGTAGCCCTGCTGCTTAGACTGACCTCCCTCCCTCCCTCCCTCCTTCCCTTCTTTTCTTCATTGAGTGACATGCTCTGAAAAGTGTTAAGGGGGCAGTACTATCAGTAGATTGAAATCTGGTCCTCCTTCTCAGATCTTTTACTTCAACATTAGACTAACAAAAGATGTTAGCCTGGCAGAGAGTAGGAAAAGATACATATTCTTTTCATTCATTTTATGCATAAAATTACTTATAAATAGACAATTGTGCAGAATAAGAGCTACAACAATCCATCAAAGAAAGGATAGCTTCTTCAGCTTTGTGGATTCCTCCTACCAGAACACAGCAATGCTTTGCTTTATAGTTAATATACTTTAAATGTGCCTAGCAAAAAAAAAAAAAAAAAAAAAAAAATTAATAAATAAATAAAATTTACCAAGTTATGGTCATTTCCATGGGGAGTTCATTGAGATCAACAGGTGCCCATACCTCTCTGCACCTCTCATGGTTTCTGGCACACCTAGTAGGCATTTCATCAGTGTTTGATGAATACTGTGTGTTCTTAATAAGATGTGACAAACAACATTAGTACAACAAGAGATATGAACTCAGCCTAAACTTATTTTCATTTTAAAAAATAGCTGATTTTTTCTAATTATGATAGTTTTGTGGTTTGTTCTCAGCGAGGACAATATGGCACTGAGTTTTTCAACCTTGGACAGTACTTACTACGGACAGGAGGAATGAAGAAATACTGCTGGGCTGTGTTCTGTTTTCGGTAGTGCAGGTACTCTCTCCAGAGTTAAGTTACTGAACTTGAGAATTACTGGCTGTCAGGACTTTTCAGTCTCTGTGTATAAGTGCTTCACACTGAGCTGGTCAGCAGAGGCAGGGATCGTTCATTCTACTTTCTGGATGGATTCTGTCCTGGGCTCTTTCTACTTGTAACCTGTGACCTTAGGTAAATTCTTAACCTTGCTCTCTGTTTTTAAAAGCAGGGACAATAGTACTTATCTCAAGCAAGGCTTCAGTAAATGTTACATAATTATGTAATATAATTATGTCGATATAATTATAACGGGAATTATTTCTCAACAGGACTCCAACTTCCCTCGTAAAGCAGTCGTCTCCCCTGACATGGAGCGGTTATCCTGCAGACAGCCCTGTTCAGCCTGAGACACAGCCCACAACCAGTTTAACACTGATGACCTCAGATCTGCTGGATCTCAGACTGGTTTATTTCAACTACTTTTTTGAATCAGTGATACATTTATATGAAATGAAACTCAAACTGTATAAAGAGACAATGTTCCTCCCCACTCCTGTATCCCAGCCAATGAAGGCCCCTCCCTAGAGGTTCCAGTGGTTCCTGGCAGTGACACAGCGACAGATGAACATATATGACTGCTGCGTTACCTCTTCTCTCTGTACACAAACGACGGTATATCATGACTGCCATTCTGAGCCCCATTGCTTCCCCTCCTCCCTTCCCTCCTCTCTCCCTCTGTCCTTCCTCCCATCCCTTCCCTTTCCTTCCTTCCCCTCCATTTCTCCCCTTTCTCCCCTCCCTCCCTCCAATTAATATTACTTCTGGAGTGCCTTCCACATTAATATATAAAGAGTTTCTTCACCTTTTATACACTTATATAAAAGTCCATTGTATGAATACACTTCAATTTATTTAACCAGTCCTCTCTTCATGTGTATTTAAATAGTTCTCAGAATCTTCCTATCTCTGGCTATTGCCAACAATGCTGAAATGAATAATGCTGCATTCGCATGCACATGGTTGAGGGAAAGAATATACATTCATAGCTGATTCTCATTTACACACTAGAAACAATGCTAAATCTTTCTCAGGCCTTGTGTTCTAAATAAGATAAGTTCTATATTAAGCAAAATGTGGCCAAACTTCTTTCCAGGAAGGCAAGTGTACAAGGTGTTAGTTATCATATGTGCATTTATTAGTTTTTTTTTTTGAAAAAATAAATAACAAAAGTTAATAAGTATATATATATATGTGCTTATATTCATTCATATGTATTCATGTGTGTGTTTGTGTGTGTGTGTGTTTATGAGTGTGTATTTTTTTCCCACATATGAGAGGTCATTCTGACCAGGGACAATAACTAATTTAAATATACTTTTAAGTGAGCAATTTGAGTAACAAATAAAAGTCACAAACGACTTAGAATTCCCACTTCTCTAAAATGTCACAAGGAGGAGTTCTGATGGACCTTTCCTGAAAATAAAAACCACAGAGCATGTCATGTTTGTCCCATGTCAGCATTTTTAATGGGGTGAGGTGTGTCCGGTCCTTTTCCAGAAAATCAAGGGGTGTTTTCCTGCAATATGCAAGTCCAGAGCAACAATTCAGAGAGCATGATCTGCAAACTACTTGCTACTATTCCACAACTGGTACAGAAATTAAATGCAAGTACTCAGAAATTTTAAAAGCAATTGGACACAGCAATTTTTAAAACCATTACCAATGAGTCTAATAATAAAATGTTGGGACTTGTTTTCTGTGTATCTCTTATATGTCATTTTGTGATTCTAGTAATTCATTTTTATTATATTTTATAGACATAATGTACAATAGATTTAAAAAAACAGAAAAACAAAAGCCTATGCCCTGGCTAGGTGGCTCAGTTGATTATGTGATAGTCCCATTCACAAAATGGCTGCAGGTTACATCCCCCACCAGGGGCACATACTTAGGCTACAGTTTGGTCCCTGGTCATGGCACCTACAAGGCATAAGCAATTAATGTTTCTCTCTCCCTTCCTCTCTCTCTACAATTCCTTGGCTGAGGAATTTTTTTAAAGGGTGCATTTAACCATTGATGGCACAGACAACCTCCTTTTCATGCAGGATTCTGCCAGAAAGGATAGCCTAAGGGAATGGAGAAGCCTGTAGTCATCACCTTCATGTCACCAATGCCTCATTACGGGTGGGAAATGGGACACAGGGAAAAGAAGGTTGTCACCTTTCATAAAAACAAAATTTATCCTTGTGAATCAGGTAAACACTGAAAAAACAATCAGGGAAGCTAAAAATCCTCTTCTTTATTAAAAGGTAAATTCAAAAGTTTACAAGAATCCATAAGGGTAATTCCATTGTGGTTTTAATAAGAACAATGTCAAACATTTGGCTGATTCCAACTTCAACAGCCCTGTGGTGTTATCAAAACACCAAATCAGGGTTAGTTTGTACTTTAATTAATCTAATGAACCGGTTGTCTGGCTTCAGCAGACATGATTTAAATGTCACTGCGTACCTGGGGGCTACAACAGCCAGTGGTGAGCTCTCCTGCTCCATCTTGATTCCATTATCGCTTCCCTACAGGAACATTTTACATCTGCAGCTCATATGCCATGATAATGTCGGCAATTTATGCTTTATTAACTCAATTTAAATACAAAAATGTTAAGTAATGAAAATCTGCAAAATCAGCACAATTCCTTAAACAGACTGTACCCTTAATTCAAAAAATATACATGAGTGTTTGCAATACAGTTCCCAGACCTTGGTTACCTAAAAGGTCAATGGAATCTAACTGCTAAACAGAGAAAATGTTGATCTAATTACTAGAGATGATACTGTTTGAATCCTAGGTATCGTATCATTTTAGGCTTAAAACATCAATTGGCATACTAGGTAGAACAGAGGATTTCTTAAGACTTGACAAACTGAACAGTGTTCTTAAATAAAACTTGCAGACAAACTTGAGAAAATATTCTGGTTTTCACAGTGCCAGCACAAGACAGATACTCAAATATGAAATGAATGCTCCCTTGTAAACAAAATGAGCACTTTAAATCCTTCAAATCATGGACTGCACTTGAAAACTTGAAGAGGAAAGAGTTTAATACATCTCTTTGGGGGCTTATCTGATTTATGTTAGTTATGGGCCACTTAGAACATCTTTTCATTTTTTCTTCTTCTTGTTCTAAAACACTTTATTAGGACCTAAAATCTCTACCCTACAATGACAGAGTCAAAGAAAGGTACTACAGGTAAACAAAGAACAGAGACTCATTCTGATGTGAAAAATATCCTAATATTTTTAATCACCTTCCTGAAGTGACATCAGAGACCTACCCCCAACTTCACCAATCATGGGAAAAGAGAGGAAGGGGTTCTAGAGGGTGACCTGCAATTTCATTAGAAAAGAAAAAATATACAAACTTACACTGAAAAAGGCCCCTCACTACAAAGGTTCACCTCAAGCTAAAGCTCCAGTTAGAAACTTCTGACCCGTGATGATGTGAGGGAGCAAAGGTTGCCATCCTCAAGTATGTTTTTGAGGGGAAAGTGATTATATTAAGCTAGTTATTTTAATAAGCAAAATACTCATGAAGAACCTTTGACTTTCACCTTAACTGGGAAGAATTTAAAACCTAAGATCTGTTCCAGAAAAGAAAATATCCTCACAGATAACTACAGTTTAATATGAACTAAGTGTGATAGGGAGAAATTTAGCAAGGCCCCTTCTCTGTGTCCCCTGGTTAATGATGGCCTAGCAAACATCTCTTTGCCATCTCCATAGGAATTGCCTCCCTGTCCTTCAAAAGTCTCAAACAACACCACCCCTCCTTCTAAATTCTTCTCAGCTCAAGATGGTACATAAGGCTCAACTACCTGGGATTGAAAATATGAACTTCCTGTATGTACATACATAATATATTTGGTTATTTTCTTCTAGTAATCTGTCTTCTATTAATTTGATTAGTTTAACAGCCAGAAGACCTTAAAAGGGTAGAAAACTATTTTTCCTCCTCTACAATAGCAACAGCTAAAACTAAAGGCAGCTGTTCTACTCTCAACTGTTTCTATATTGAAATACTAATACAAACAGAAAGAAAAGCAAATTAGCAAACACTTTGAGATTTTGGAAATATGAGTGATAATGAGCCGGATGCTAAGATATTTTCTATCAATAAAACCACAGACAGGTAAGAGTCTGTGAAAACAATGGCAAGATTAGACATAAAGGCAAATTTCTACCCATGTCTCTCCATACCTCCATTGCCAATTCTTCTCAGAGGGCCCTCCTTTCTGAAGTAGCCTATACTATTTCATCAGCCCAACCCAAACATCTCCATTGCTAGTGTTTTTTGTGCATCTGCTGTCACTCACAGCACTGGGAGAAGGAACAAGCATTGAGTAGGAGGAGGGAGATCGAATCACACAGTGTCCTATGAAGAAGACAGTTTTCCATGTTGCATTTATCCCAAGGTAAAAAAAAAAAAAAAAAAAAAAAAAAAAAAAATGCAGATGTTTGTATTTATTATGAATAAATCTTCCTTTATATAATTCCATAAAATACAATGGAAACATACCATCTCTCTTTAGAAAATAAAGCTGAGCTAGACAAATGACTGAAAGATACCAAGAATTTGACAAAGTTTAGCCCACAGAGACCAGTTTTCTTTCTATAACTGGCAAAGAAGGAAGGTCAGCACTGTTGAAAACCAAAGAAAATTCCCAACCAGGTAAAAGCAATAACAAACAACAAGCACAAGTAACTACAAACATAAGCAACAACAACACTAACAACATTAACAAACACCAACCAGCATCACTACCAATAAGCAAGGCCTGTAGCCAACAATTTAAACAAGTAACAGGGGTCCACAGAGCCAACAACAGGGACTCTAACAGGCAAAATGATTTTGCAATGCAAAATACAGGGAACAGTGTATTCAAGATACCAGACATAAAGCATCGCTTATTGTAATAGAGCAAAATATTAGCTTCTGTTAAATAACAGAAGCTTATACAAGAAAATGTGACCTCTCAAGAAGTGAAAAAGATAAAACAGCTGAAGTGTAAGTATAAACTCATAATTAAATTCTGTATTAGAAGAGGAAAGAACAAAATTCGCACTCCAAATAACCAAATGAGTGAAGCAGAGAACAAGTAGGAGATACAGCCATTGAATGAAGAATGTAAAGGATAAAGAGCCAAAAACAATGCCAGAAAAGATGACCCATACAGAGTAAGGTAAATGAAAAATCAAAATTAAAGAAAAAGGGTAACTCAGAGGAAGGAAATAAATGAGAGAAGCTACAAAGACTCAAATGGAAAGAAGCTGAAAAAGGGCCAGCATCTGACAAGGAAGAGTCTCTCTGGCTAGAAAGGCAAAAGAAGAAGAATTCAGTTAAAAATTTCGAATTAAAAAAATAATTTAAAAATTCTACAGGTATTAAAAGGAAAACACTTACAAAGAAAAATATTAGACTGATATTATTCTTAGCAATCTTGAACAAAGATAAGGAAGTGATATTCATAGCTCTCTGAGGGAAAAAGATCAAGAGCAAAATAATTCTACACTCACATAGTTTTCCGTTCACAAAAGTAGCAAAAACATCAAAAGATGGTCTTCAAACTTACTCTGAAAAGACTTACACTGAAGTGATGAACAAGGGATGATATAAATAAAGAACTTAACAATGAGGTGAACATGGTGGTATGTTTTAAAATGAATGGTAGGTAGCCCCAGCTGGTGGCGCAGTGGATAGGTGCTGGCCTGAAAACCCAACGGTCACTGGTTTGATTCCCAGCCAGGTCACATAACCAGACTGCAAGCCAGGTCTCCAGCCAGGTCCATAGTTGGAGGCAGGTGAAAGGCAACCATACATTGATGCTTCTCTCCCTTTCTTCCTCCCTCTGTTCCCCTCTCTCTAAAAATAATGAATAAAATCTTAAAAAAAAAAAAAAAATTAAAAAAAATGAATGGTAGGTAGACACTGAATCCATTTCAAACAAAACACTATTGTTATTAATGGAAGTAAGTTTTGTGGGACAATGCCCAACCAAGCCACACTGGCCAGGGTGGAAAATAATATAAATAAAAGCATATAAAACCTTTCATTGTATCAACATCAGTAGAATGGATAACAGTTGGGTGAGGTAATTGCTAGAAAAAGGAAAGCTAGAATTGAACTGCGTTCACATAATTTGGTTCAACAAGCATTCATTTAGTAACTTAATGAGCAAGGCACCATGGAACATAAACATGAGCCAAAAACATAGTTTTTAGGGGGGCGGTGGGATGACTTATGAGATTGAACAGCAAAAACACTAAAGTTTAAATAATCCAAGGGAAGAAAAAAAGATAATTTCTACCTTTCGGACAGCAAATTTTATAATCGATAGATTGTGAAAGGCTGGGCCCATGATACAGGAAAAGCAAACTTATAAATATTTTTTAATTCTAAATGTAATCTAGCCTACTTTAGTATTAATCTATGGTAAAGTTCACTTGTGTTTGCATTTTAACCTCTTCCTATTCTATAGATTTTTGCTAATCTAGATCACAAAGGAAGTAAATATGAACTAAAAGGGACACAAATACATACACACACATACCTCTCAGGGTTGGTGTTCATACAACTTGGGGCCAGCATCACAAAAAAAAAAAAAAAAAAAAAAAATGAACTTTACAAATTAGCACCAACCCTACCATTAAACATTTGCACACAGAGTTCCACAACCCATTAGGTTTCTTCCAGTTTAATATGTCAAATTGCTAGGTTACTGGCTTCAAGTTGGTGAAATTCTACTGTGGAAGCTTTCCCAACATAAGGTAAAGGAGAGCCACAAACGATTTGAGAGCTACGTGACTGCATTTGCAAACACACATGCACACATACACACCCCTGCCCAACAGGTTCTTCCTCTGCTCAAGTTCCCCATGTTATACAATTTTCCTGTCTGACTATTATAATCATGTGCTGTCTCACTCCTTATGTTATATGAGTCCCTTAAGAACAAGAATAGCATCTCATTCAGGTTTGTAACCCTAGAAACTAACAGTGCCTGGTATATGGAATATGCTCAACAAATGATGTGGAGTAAACTGAGCTTTAAGGAAGCAGAGGCATATGACTTTCAGAAACAAATATATCATATTCTAGATCCATATTTTAATTGATAGAAGCTCAATTCTGAAGAGACTTGAGTGCACCACTCTTTGGAGAAATAGCAAAGTGATGTGAGCAGGTTATATCTCACTGTATTCCACTAAAGAACAGTTCAATTTGTTTTAAGTGACAATATTCTAGTACGAATAGAGTGAGGGGTGTCATGGACTATGATGAGGCCATGTACATTCTTGCATATTTTCAGACAGCTTGGGTCCATCAAAAATCTCTGTATCAATGCTTCTTCCACATAACATAAAAAATAAAACTGTCAGAATATGTTCTGTAAGCTGCCTTCAAAGCTCACATAGGAATAAATACAAATGAGAAAGACTGAAATAGATTAAGTCATTTAGCATCTCATGAGGCTAATGTCTTTTGGGAAAACATTTCTATAATTGTAAGTTCCTTATTTGGCATTCTGATGGGAGACATTTTTAGCAGCAAATGCAGGATGTTGCTAGACTTGGGAGACAGAAAAACACATTTCATAAGATAATGAGGAACAGGAAAAAAATGGAGCTCCTCTAGCCACCAAGAAAGTCTATAAAGCATACACACCTGTACTTCCCTTAGAATTTAAATTTTCACTGATGGTGATTCTTCATAAATCATAAATGACCCAAAACCACTCTCCTAAATAACTTGAAAACATCTTTCTTTGGATCACTATGTTTATTAAACTGAAACAAAAACTACCTAGTCAAAAAAAATATCACTATTTCAGAATATTTTAGTTAAGTTTATTTAAATCCCTCTCTCATGAATTTAGCCAAAGAGAGGTCAAAATATGAAGTAATTATTAAATAAACTTATCTCATGTTCCCAGCATCCAGTTCTGGTGAAGATTATATACCCAATTCCCACAGATAGCTGTAGAAAGGACTGAGATCCAAAATGGTCTTATTAACTTTAATATTTGATATTTTTCTAATAAGCTCATATTTACATATTTTAAAAGCCATACCTAACATCTATCTACATTTCTGGTAGGAATATGAGGAGTGCTCACACTTGAATATTCCACTTCCCCTAAAAAACATAAAAAGCACTAAATTAACAAACAAAACCTTGTATACCTGTTTCAAATAATGTGAAAATATGGGGAATATGTGGAAATGTGGGGGGTACACCTGCACCAGCAGAACCAATGGTAGAGGAAGTGACAACTTTGTGTTGGGGGAAGGCGCAGCAGGGGGTGGAGAGTAAAGGACATCAGTAGCAGATCCAAAAAACACCAGCAAAAGGTGTTCATCACCAGATTAAAAGGAGCTCACCCTTTGTGGGAACTGCTCTGGGCAGGTCTGAGAATAAAACGGGTTAAGCAGGAAGCACTGGAGAAGCACACATAAAAGGTGTGGAAAGAAAAGAAACAGCAGTAGCAGAAGATGCCTCATGCTGAGAAACCAAGAAGGTCAAGTCCCCTAACCTCATAGGACCTGGCTACTAGTAATAACTTAAGAAAACAAATAACTCAAATAGAAACAAGCAAGTAAAGGAAACCATATCCACTATAAGAAACAAAAAAACTGTTACTCAGCAGAAGATTTGCCAGAAAATATAGCCACAAGCTAGAAATTTTCAATAAAATCATCTTAGAATTCAAAGATAACTAGACAACAAAAGGAGAGGAGAAAATGTACAAAAGTCAAGCAGGGTGATGCAGGAGAAAATAATTAAGAAATGAAGACTAAAGAAAAAAAGAACACTTGGAAAAGAGAGGTCCTGGAAAGCACAGTCAGGGACACAAAGAAAAGCTATGAAAATGAAACCAAGGTAGATGGTAGATAGACAGATAGGACAAAAGTTGATAAATATTTAAAAAGCAGTCAAAGACTGCCCTAGCCAAGTAGTTCGACTGATGAGAGCATCGCCTTGCTCTGCCAAGGTGATGGGTTTGAACTCTGGTAAGGATACAGATAAGAATTAACCATGAAAACACCAATAAGTAGAATAAGAAATCAGTGTTTCTTTCTTTCTCCATCTTTCTCTTCTTTCCCCTCTCTAAAACAAAATAAAATAAAATAAAATAAAAATTAGTCAAAGAAAAAATATATATATACAGCATATACACGCACACACACACACACATACACATGGCATGCACAACAAATTAGCAAAATTTTAGTATAATAAAAAACATACCACACAAGTGTTATACACTTGTGTATACACTTGTTTTCAAAAAACAAGTGTTTTGAAATAAATTTATTCTTATATGTAAATACAGTCATTTTTTTAAATTGTTCAAAAAAGTCTCCACTTGCTGCAATAATAAATTCAATTTGACTTCAGAATCTTGAGCATACTTTAACTTTTCTTTATCCATGGACATCATAATGTTTTCAATTTTAGCTTTAACAGCCTCTTTATTGGAATGAGGTGATTTATTAACTTCTCCCTCACAAATGTTCCATACATAATAGTCTAAAGGATTTGCATCTGGTGAACTAGGTGGTCAGATTTCCTTTGATCAGAATTCAGGAACATTGACACTGAGAAATTCTTGCCCCGTTTTGGCATTATGTGTTGGTTACCTATCTTGTTGGGAGATAAAATGATTTTCATTTATGATTTGCTTCATCCATGGTACAACTACTCTCAAAATGCCAAGGCAAACATCAGCAGTCACCTTCAAGCCTTGTGGGAAAAAATGTGGGTAGGGTCATGACATCTCTCTCCTTCACTGCTGATAACAGGACACCATCACTGTAGCAGGAAATTTCATTTTCATGACAATTGGGACTTCATTAAGATTCTCACAGAGCCACCTATTGTTTCTTCTGTTGACTATTTGGTCCTGCTGAAAATTCTTTTCATTGGAGAAGAAAATCAGAGGGTTTTTTCTTTGGGATTTTTCCATTTTGTTAGCAGTTTCCTTGCTTTTTCAAAACGTCTTTCCTTTGTTTGCTGTGTCATAAACTGGCTTCTCCTAAGAACATATGATCTGGGGAGGGAAGATGGCGACAGAGTAGAGAGCAGTGCTGATGGTGTTCTCGAGTACCAAAGCAGCTAGAGGACAGGATAAGGAGCGTGAGACGTCTTCAGAACCCTGGGGATTGGAACAGGCAGCATCTGGACACAGGGGAGCAGAGCCCAGAGGCAGAGGAGGCCAGCAGGACAGTAGGTGAGGCGTTCCCGACCAACCGGCCAGCGGGCCGAGGTCGGCTCTGGGCAGGGGCGGCTCTGCCCAGAGGGGCGCGTTTAACTGAGGCAGCTCCGGGCTCCCTGGCGACTGGAAGTCTCAGCAGTGAAGTGCGGGCGGCGAGGGCGAACACCGTAGGGAACGCAGAGTTGAACTCTTGCAGGGGAGGGACTGTGTGGGAGACTCACTCCGGCAACGGGGAGAGGAGGTTTCGCGGCATGCGGGGCTAGAGGCGGAGGAGAGGAGTCCTGTGGGAGGCCGGAGCCGGGGAGCGGGAAATGCAACGGCCGGGGCGGCGAGAGGGCCGAAAAACAGAGCTGCTGGGCCGCTGGGGAAACAGCAGCTAGAAGACCCTGCGAGGGGGGAGGCCCAGCCCGGCGCAGCCACGCAGGCCCCCAGGCTCCGCGAGAAGGTCCAGGAGGCGAGCCGGAGAGCCGGCAAGCCAGGAACTTGTGGCGGGAGACCCACCATTGCCAGAGACAAAAGCCGCACTGCCTACAGCTGGGAGGGGCTCATCACAGAGGCCCATAAAGGACTCTGCGGAGAGCTGATTGGCTTGGAGGCGTGGTGCTCGCCCCGGAAGGGCGGGACAGTGTAGGCGGACCCCGGACAGTGTTGACTGACAGGCCCGGCCTCCTCTTAGAACTGCGGGGGTGGGGCCAGTCGTCACAGGGACCGGCAAAGTTGAGGGCTGCCCTGCAGAAGTGCTGGGGGCTGTCCTGAGCAGGAAACTCTGCCAGGCTCCAGAACATCGGCAGCCCTAAAACCCAGCCAGGCTGCGGAAGGCCCAGCCTACCTGGGGGCGGACACTCAGAATCAGCCCTACTGTGACAATCAGAGGCCCTGCCACACGCCAAGACCGGCTAGAATATAGACTATAGACTGTAAAGTCCTGACCAAGAAAAAGAGGCAGCATCAGGAAAGGGATTGCTGCCAATCTCAAGCACCTGAATTATACCGAGAGCAATATGAACTATTAAGCCTCAACATATCCTTTGCAAAAGTTACTCATCACATATTCTTAATCCCCCCCATACCTCAATCCACCTA